>SKCR01036168.1:0-173478 GCA_019454045.1 Zanthoxylum bungeanum
AGGACGATCACGAGGATTTGGCTATGTTACATTTTCATCAGCTGAAGATGCTAAGGCAAATGCAACACCTGAATTTGCTGGAACCCAATGCCTATTCCTTGCTTGTCATATCATTTCTTTGTAATTGGAGGATATAGGTATACAGTGTTAGATCTTATCGATACTCACTCTGATGCTTGACATTTCATTTTATGCAGACAGCATTGTCAAGTGAGCACTTTCTTGGTAATAGAATGCTAGAAGTTAAAATAGCTACCCCAAAGGTTGAATTCATGATCACAAATCTTTGTTACATTTTCTTTTCCTTTTCATTTTAATGATTTTTCTTGTCTGTTTTAATTAGTACATTGTATTAGTATGAGCTTACTGACTTCTAATTTTATTTGGCAGGAGGAGATGAGAGCGCCCCGAAGGAAAGTAACCAGAATATTTGTGGCAAGGATTGCACCATCTGTTAATGAAGCAATGTTTCGGAGGTAGTTGGATATGATGTATGAATAATAGTAGAATTCACTTAGTTATTTGATCTTTAACTTTAGAAGGTTATTAAGCAACAATATAAGAATGAAACGATCAGTGCTTTTTTACTTTTTTTTTGGGCAGCCATTTTGAGAAGTATGGTGATATAACAGATTTATACATGCCAAAGGTGACCTCTCTCCTCTCTCCATTTTATGCATGTATTTTATAGTGCGCATACAATATGATCACATATATTAAAGTGCTCATATGCATTCTTATATTTGTATGGTTGAAATTGATATACGTAATTATTGTCAATGGATTAAGCAGGATCAGGGCTCTAAAGCACATCGCGGAATTGGGTTTATAACTTTTGCAAGTGCAGGTTGGTTGATATTATGTTTACCTAGGTGCCTCTTAAATTTTTTTTTCCCATTTAAGTGAGCAATAGTTGTTGGTTATTAATCCTTCCCCACTTTCTGATAAATTTCTGGTGTTATGCTTCTTATCGAAGTGGACACTTTCAGGAGTAATCCTAAAATGGGAGTACGGGAGTATTAAAGTATCACTTCTGTATTGAATTTAGAAAAAAACTGTACATTTTAAATAACTTTATAACTTAAGAGCAAGTGCTGGTTGGATGATATTATGGTCCCCTTGGTGCCTTCTTCCCCTTGGCGCCTTCTTTTAATTTCTTTTAATTATTTATACATTTATCATGTATTAATCCTTCCCTTCTTTTTGATAAATTTCTGATGTTATGTTTATTAACGAAGTGGGCACTTTCAGGAGTAACCCTAAAAAGGGAATATTAAAGTATCTTCTCCATTTAAATTTAAACAAAAAAAAAAAAAAAAAAAAACTGCACATTTGAAATATCTAAATTTTGAAATTTGTTGTGTTATAATTATTTTCGGCGATCTTTATTTCAGTAGATAAGAAAGAGAAGCCCATATTTATTGGTCAAAACTATTCACACTCATGGTGTTGTTTGAAGTTTGATATATAAAAATCCATCTCACACACACGCGTGCACAACTTTTTAGTAAGGCTCTACCAGTTCAATGATATTTGGAAGATTTCCAAATTATCGTGTTAGTTCAGGAATGAAACCAATTATGTTGAAGATAGTATTATTTGAATAAACCGTTCTTTTAAGCTTAATCTGGTCTTATGTGTACTTTGGATATTTTACTTAGTTTTCGCTGATTTCTTCTGCTTGAGCCAGAAAATATCATCAACAAATGATAGGATGTAAAATCTCTGTGTTACAGATTCTGTGGATAATTTAATGGCGGATACTCATGAACTGGGAGGCTCTACAGTAGTTGTTGATCGTGCAACACCCAAGGTATGTGACATCTTCGCTAGCCTTTTACTTTTAATCTGCTAATGGAAGCCCTTTCTCTTTTAGCTTTTTGCCCATAAAAATTTTCTTAAGAAGTTCATAAATTGGTAGTTGAAGACAGCTCTATGTTAATGTTGACAGGAAGATGACTTTAGGCCAGTAGGCAGAATGTCACATGGTGGATATGGTGCATACAATGCTTACATTTCTGCTGCAACTAGATATGCAGCTCTGGGTGCTCCTACCTTGTATGACCATCCAGGTTCATTTTATGGAAGTAAGTTTCTTTGTGAGGAGGTACATGAACAACTCATGAAAGAAAACCATGTTTTATAGATGGTTTTTTATTGATAAATACAATTTACGCATTCTATTTTGGGTTTTAAAAAAAAATCTGTTGGACCAGGAGGGGAGTCCAGTCGAGGAATGGGTAAAAAGATTTTTGTTGGCAGGCTACCTCAGGAGGCCACAGCTGAAGATCTGCATCATTATTTTGGTAGATTTGGCCGTATATTAGATGTTTATGTCCCAAGGGTAAGACAGCATTAATTATGATGTAGAGATGATATGAGTTGAAGGTACCTTATGATATGTGTCTGCTCATTTCTTCTAGGACCCTAAGAGAAGCGGCCACAGAGGTTTTGGTTTTGTGACCTTTGCAGAAGAAGGTGTCGCAGATCGTGTATCTCGAAGGTCTCACGAAATTTGTGGACAGCAGGTATTAAAATAAAATTCTGTTACAAATGAAATTGTGTTGATGACCTTTTTTCTTATTATTTATTATTTACTACTTTTGCAGGTTGCAATAGATTCAGCCACACCTCTTGATGACGCTGTTCCCAGTCAAAATTTCATGTTGAATAGTGCTGAAACCTTTGGGGGTTATGGTGGTCCTATGCGTACATACGGCAGAATGTATGGGAGCCTTGATTTTGACGATGTAAGTGCTTTTAGTTCCATTTTACTTGTTTAAATTGGAAACAGCACAAAAGTAAATTGTATTTAATTTTTAATCCAACAAGTTGACAATGGTCAAAATCACATGGATTGCCATTTTAATTTTTTAATAGAAGAAAGTGAATTGTTAGTTGCTTTTATGGGTATGATCTAAAGAATTTTTTTTTGCTATTGTGTGATTTTAAATCTATGCTACTTTTGCATTTTTGTAGTGGGCTTATGGAATGGGCACCGGAAGACCACCATCAAGAGGGGACTGGAGGTACAGGCCATACTAATAAGTTGCATCCTTGTTTCCTCCAATTGCTAGATGTAACGATGTGCATGCATTCAACCAATAAATTAACTTGTGGACGATTATTTCTCAGATTTCTTTTCTTTTCTTTTCTTTTCTATTTCCTTTTCAGAAGAAAAAGATTTGTGGATAATGTTAAATGTACCAACATCAAAACTTGTCGTATTGTCTTGGATGCTCAGTAGTATACAGTAGGTTTGCATCTGTAATGTTAACTTGTGACATGAGCTTGTTCAATTGATCATAATGCATCAGAACATTCTGTGGTATGTGATGCAATATTCCTCTCTCTTTAACTGCTCTTTATCTATCAACATCCTATCCCCTACACCCGTTTCGTTTCTTTTGTGTATACGTGTATTTCCCTTGCTGCCAGCATGGGCTTAATTCCTCTGCTGTTCTGATTAGTTTTGAAAAAGGGCTTTGCTGTTTTAGCAAAAGGGAGTAAATTAAGTTCTTAGTCATCAAAGAACATTACAATTTGTTGCAGAATGAAGATGGTAACACAACTATACGTTGTGTCATCATTTTAACAAAGAAAATTGGACCTTCGCATTCTTCAACTGTTTAAAGATTCAATTTCGGCTAATATACGCTGTCCTGTCTTTGATGAAACAATGTACAATATTGAAGATTAAAGCAGCCTAATGAACAGAGTAGGCATGTACAAAATTTGGATCTGGAAACTTTGCAGAAACTAGGTATGATGGCAAGTGAAGCAACTCCTGAAACTGAAAGAACTCATTCGGGCATTCTTATGGAAGAATGCGGTCTTGGTCTTGTGGGAAGCCTTGGGTATTTGTTGGCTTTGTTTGACTGAGATTGAGCTTCTCATTTCTTGTGCTTTCATCTGAGCTTGTTTTAGCTTGTTCAAGATCTTTTCTATAGAGTATGATCTATCTTTTTCCAGCTTCATCTGAACCAGATTTCCAAAATTAGTACAGCTTACACGCAATACCATCAACTTCTATACCTTTTGTGTACTCAGTGAGGCATTTCTCATACTTGCATTACCAGATTATGGTCTCATATAAGTTATAACAAATTTTAAGTAAAAGGAATATGAATCCACTTCTGAATAATGGCTTCATAATAAACATAATCATGCACATGCACATGCACACATGTATGATATATACGCCATTATGTAATGTATATCACCATGAATTACGAACCTCAAGTTTTCTAATGGCCGCTTCAGCTTTAGCCTTCTGCAAGTTCTCCCACGCAGTGATCTTGGCTTCTTCTCTTTGTAACCTGCACATGACATCAGAAGTTTTTGGCAATGGTCCATTTACAATCACTTTCAACTGTTAGCCATAGAAGAAAAATGATAATCCTCAATTTCAAAATATCAAACATCCTGGAAGTCTCATTACACTGGTTTAAACTTGAACTGAAACCTTCTGTTATTTATTTAGTTATATATTTCATTTACATACAAATGCAGAACAGGGACTGATCTTAATTTCAGAACTTTGAAATGAATAGACATGTCAACTTAGCTATGAACAAAATGGTTTCACAAGTGTTCATTTTGAAGAAAATAGAGAGGAAAATATAACATACTTTGAAATGCTTGTTGCGACCTCTGAAAGATCCAAAGATGGAGCGAAAGTGCCAGTAAAATTTTGATAGAATTCCTCAACATCAGGCAAGCCTGCCTTAATTCTTCTAGATCCATGTCTTTTGGACCAGCTAATCGTAGTGGCTCCTTTGTCTACCTGCACTTCTCTAACTTCCAATTTAGCAGGATAATCATTTTGTAACTCAACAACAGAATGGATAGATGGAGAGAATAAAGATTGCCCTATTGGCGATGTGTTGGCACTACTCTCAGGACTCATCTGTGTTGCCATGTCTCTTCTTGAAGCCACATGAGAAACCATGGCTTCTGCATCAAGCTTCTCATCTGCATGCAACATTGGAAAGTTAAACATCAGAAAACTGTAGCACAAAGGAGCACAATCAGAAAACTGAATTACAAGTTTGTAAATTTACTTAGCGTTTTCTTCTCAAATATAACTGAAAGAACTCTAATTACTCGCAACCATCTCTCAGTTGAAGAGCAACAGTTTGAACAAACTCATGTAACCTGTAGGTGTGTCATTATAACCTCACTAAAACAATAGTTGTTGCAAAAGATAGAGGAAAACTTTATGGATCCATGAACAAATTATACACAAGATAAACAAGTTCTCAGCCAGTCTACACCAATGCAGTTGATTTCTTTTCAAAATTTTTCTTTTGTACCTTTTTGTAAAATTCTATAATATTTTTACAATATGTAAAAGAATCATTTTGTATATACCAATGAAATGAATTCAAAGAATTAATAATTCCTAAAATTTCTAACTATGTGCTAGACTTTCTACCATCTGACTCAGTAATTTTACCACTTGTGCACATGGTTATTCTTCTTCTGTTTTTTGGCTCTTTTTTGACGGTTTTGTAACAATATACCAGCCCAACCCAAACTACTTGCATCTGTCTAAATTATCTTATCGGTAATAATATCGGCCCTAAATTTTTAACAACTTGTTTAAATTTCTGGACTAATTTTATATCTTCACTATTTAAATATTTTTGTCCATTCTTACTTAATTGGTAATCTTGAGAAATATTGCAGAAGTTTGACAGTTACATGAGCTCGAGCAGCAGCATCATAGCAGAAAAAAAAAAGCCATGTATCCCCAGAAAATTCATTAAAACTGTAGCAGAAAATTATATCTTCACTACCAAAATATTTTTGTCCATTCTTATTTAATTTCATATTCTTGACTGAAGTTTTTCACTTTCTGTTCTGCCTGGTCCCAACAGTTCCATTTTCCATGAGTAGCATCAGTTTGAGGTGATGCTATAATTGCAACTCAACTCAAAAGCAATTGAATTTCTTGAAAACTAATTTCAAATTTAAGCACTAATTACATGAGAGACATTTAATCAACAGGCAGGATGTCATGTTTGTGAAGAGACACGCTAAAAGATCATCTCCTTTAGATTTTCTTAATTAGCACAAATCACTATATTATAAGAAGTGCATAATCCGCTAATGGGTATTTAATTATGAAAATGAATGTCCAATGAACAAATAGTTCCAGAAGCTAAAAATCAAGGGCTGTTGATTGCAAGTTAACAAACACACTAAAATACTCAAGAACATCAGCTAATACCTGGAGAGCTTGGCAAAGAATCTTCACTTGCAAAATCTGACCATCCAGGCACACTACTTGACCGAGCAGCATGTTTCCCGTTCTGCACCAAATAACCCTGCTCATAAAAATTGACGCCGCCACCACCATAATTGACAGAAAGTCCATCTGCTACCAACACACCAGTCGAAAATGGAGAAGCCGCCATAAAATTCTTGACACTAGCACCATCAAGAACCTGCATTGCAGGTGAGCAACTCGAATAGTGCATCCCAGGTGGAACAATAGGCCCACTTTTGGACTTGGGCCGTCTCTGAAACTGTGAATGTAATGAATTCTGATTGGTCACGGTACTGTGACCTGAAACTGGACTACAAATCCATCTCTCTGCATCTTCCCATTTGGAAGGCAATGCCCTGCCGCTATAAAATGGTGTTAAAGCAGCAGCACTTATGTGCCTCCTGCTACTGGTTGTTGGGTGTGGCACACGCTCTGAGCTCCATCCCTTTGGAGCTCCTGGACTTGGAAATGTTCTCAAATTCAGAGATGAAGAATTATTAACAGGGTTTTTCTTCATTTCTTCTAATAACTACCAACTAGACATAGAACTAATTGATTTATCTCTTTTCTGAAACTTAGTTTATGTTAATATTTTAATATGGTGAGGTGAGATAAACATGCAATGTTCAGAAACCAGAACTGACAAGTAGTACTGATATTTGTCTTCATTACATTTCAAGACAATGCTCATGGGGGTTGGCATAGTGGCAATTGATGCATCAAGTAATACAGTTCAACAATTTAGGATGTGGACAAATTTTACATTAAATTATGATACTGATAGGCAGAAAGAGAGAGAGAGAGAGAGCCATCTTTTGTTGAAAATATTCTGAATTCTCCTCTTCTATTTATGTTTTACTATTTTTAACTGCTGCACATGCACTACTGTGGTGGTAAACTGGTAGAGTAATCATATACATTCATAAAATTTTCCCAAAAATTTTTCCACCCCTCACTGTAGTTACAGTGAGCTACAATAATTCACAGTAGCTAGCGAGGGGAGTGGGGAATTTTTAAGAAAAACTTTATGTATGTATATCATTTTTGAAACTGGTAATATATTTCCACAATGGGAGTCTTGAAAGTGTAGAGGTGGGCACTATCACATTCGGATCGGATCGGACCAAATTCGAATTCGATAAGAGCAGATTTGTTTGGTTCGATCGAATTTTGAGTCCTTATCGAATTGGATCGGATTTGATCTGATAACTATAGAATCGAATCAGATTTATTCGATTCAATTTGAAATCCTAACCAATCAGATAAATTCGATTTGATAACAGATCTGAGTCTGATAGATCATCCAATTTGATAATGAATCCGATAATGGGTTCGATTTGATAACAGATTTGATTCAATAACAAATCTGATTCGATAAAATTGATTTGAATTTTAAGTTATCTGATCCGATTCGATAAAATTGATATGAATTTATCAATTTTATCGAATCAGATCCGTCATTGAATCAGATATGTTATCGAATCTACTATCAGATTCAGTATCAAATCGGATCCTCTATCATATTCGAATCTATAATCAATTTGGATTCTCTATCGGATTCGAATTCGTTATCAAATCGGATAAAATCTGATTTGATCTAATAATTATCAAATTTATCCGATCCGATCTAAAATTCGGCGAACCAAACAAACACGATCCGATCGGATTCGAGAGACAAATCCAATCCGATCTGATGCCTAGGCCTAAGAGAGTGTAAATTACAACAAAAGAAGAGCTTGTCCAGTGCAATGTCCTGACCTAGACGCAACATACATCAGTCAAAAAGTGTATGATAGCAAGGAATATAAAGCAAACTGAGAAAGTTGGAAGTTACATTACATTTGGGAGTTAAAAGAAACCAGCATCTGTTTAATTATCTGGATATACATTATTCGTTTTGGGTTACATAACAGGAAAATGATTTCAAATCCAAATTCTATACTCTCATACAAGTTAAGGATTGCAGCATCATGCCCATAACTTTGTTTTATGAACTTTCCATTTTTAAGATTCTGGTTGTTGTTTCTTCTTTCATTGTTTTGATTTCTTGTTATTGTTCAAGAATGTGGATGTATTCTCATGAGGCATATGATTATAAAACAACAATATACATTTTATGTTAAATAAAAAAATTTGTCGATTATGGGGCAAGTAACTTGATTCAAGCAAAGACACAAATCTCTTTCGGTGAGATTTTGTATGGATTGATTGTGCATCATTCCCTATGAACAGCATTATTGCATATGCACCGACAGCAACTCTGTGCCCCTTCATCATCAAAAAAAAACAAAAAGAAAAACAAATATTGCTGCTTGGTTTAGGAGATTGGATACTTTTTTCAGCCTAGATTCAAGTCGAGTTTGATGATTTTTTATTAAAAATCTTAATTATGATTGAGATTTATAAAATTTAAGATAATTTTTTACGACGAAATCAGAATTATAAAATCTCGATTCAAACGATACACCTAAATGCACATTATATATATATATATAATAAGATTTTGATTCTTTTGAATTTTGAATTATTTTTATTTTACCTAAAATATGTTCTTAAAGTATATTATTTGGATATAGGTTTATGATTATTGTATTAATTAATATCACGTCATTGGATGTAAATATCTATGAGGAAAAATCTAAGATATTTCTTCTAAAAGTATTTGGTACCTTGCTTCCGGATGTCTGCTTGTCAGTTACAAGCATTAAATCTCGTTGACTCGCTATCGATTTGGACAATCAATTGAAAATGATTATTGGTATTAAACGCAAATCACCATCACAAATGTACTGAATCCGTGGTAGCCATTTGGGATTCAGAAATACATCCAATTAAAATTAGTCCGTATTTTTGGGCCTGTCTATACTGAAGTCCAGGCCCACTCTAATTTTATAAAAATAACTTTATTATACCAATAATATGATTTCTCTATCTTAGTCCTTAAATTGATAACATGAGAGACCCCTCATTGTATATTAATTTGTTATCAAATAAAAGTTGAAAGTGTTTTTATTTTATAAAGTATTTTTGTAAGAGAATTAACCTTATTTATAAGATATTTACCAACAACCAACTAGCATTTTTCTACATCTTGTTTTTAAATTATTGTAATCAAACATTCACAAATTCACTTGGCAAAAAATTTATCTATGATAATTATCTTGTAAAAAGAAACATGGTCAATAATAATTTTACAAATTTATAAGAGGACTACTGTTCCTCCCCCCAATATCAGAACCCTCTTTCTTCTCTCTCTTCTCAATTTTATAATCAAACCCTTAGTCATTTAAACAAATGACAAATCCAATATTTTTTTTAAATTTTTCTTCCGCAACAAAGAGTTAGAATATGATAATTGTCTTGTAAAAAGAAACGGGATCAATAATAATTTTACAAATTTATAAGAGGACTACTTTTCCCCCTCCTCAATGTGAGACCCCTCCTTCTTCTCTCCTCTCTCTTCTCAATTTTAAAATCAAACCCTTGGTCATTTAAATAAATGACAAATCCAATATATATATATTTTTTGAAATTTAAAAGATGTACGAGATATTTCCTTAAGATTTATTAATTAATTTATTATTTTTACTAAATAATGTATTTCAAAAATCAATGTAAAAGAAATCTGTGAAGAATAGAGTAAATAAGTCATTTCGGGAGAGACAATGGGAGGGGGGATTGACATGGGGTGGGAGGAGTAATTTTCATTTATAATCATCATGACAATCAACATTTATGTACTAGGGGTGGGCAATTTCGAGAATGGAACAGGTTACAGGTTCAGGAGTTTCCATTCGGGTATTGGAAATTAATTCCAAAAAGGTCCGGAAGTAATACCCATATCCCCTCCCGTCACGAACTTGTTCGGATCAAGAATTAGGTGTCCGTCGGGAATTGGGGACATCAAAAGAGTGGAAGAGTGAGTGATTTACTTGCTTCTAGAACAGATGATATGATACTCTTTGGTCTCTATACATGCACAAAGTGCATTATATGAAATTATGAATGCTCGTTTTCTTTTAGCAAGTTTTTATGTGTGCTTACTGCTTAATGTAATGATTTTATACCTGGCTTTAATGGTAATCTTCACCCGTCGTTTTTTTGCTTTTTCTTGTGTTAGGGAGATAATACGGCTATTGATAAATTGGACCTCACTGAAGATGTGGCTGGTGATAAATAGCACCCAAATATTCTGGATTATCAGATTCCTAAAGATTCCAGTTTTGACATGTATTAGACCTCAGTACTGCTTAATGTTGAAGTGAAATACGGAGTGAATAATAAAAATTATTGAGGAGATGCGAAAGCACAAAGTAAATCTTATTAAGACTTCCAATATCTCTTAAAATAAATGATGTACGGGGAAGCAGTTTGCAATCAGTTATCATAAGGTGAACGATGCGAAAAAAAAATTAAAAGGGTTCTGGGAATTTCCGAATCTGACCCAAGAATTCTCGAATCCGACAATACCCGATTCATACCCGATCAATCCTGAGTACTAAAATTTACCCAACCCTATTTATCTTATATGCTTATAGCAAAGACGAGATAAAGTATGGCAAGAGTTTTCTTGTATGACTCGATTTACTAAATTATTACTACATCACATGCACTAATCTTTCGAACAAATTTCATTTTTTTTTTACCATTTTTATTACGCAGGTATTGGGTAATTTGTTCCAACTTCCAGGAGTCTTGTAACCTAAATATGTGAACAGAACCTACTAGACGAACAACCAAATAACAACCTCCTGAATATGCCAACAAAAATATTATCAAACTTATTTTGTTATTTACATACAACCAAGTAGTATACCAGTCAAAGTTACAAAACATAAGTTGATCAATTGATGTGTCTCCTCTACACCCTCATATTTCAATCACATGGACCACCACTGGACTCCAAGGGGCCAAAATACTCCTTAGCCCAGCCCCACTATCTCCATCAATCAGTGCCTTGAACGGCTTAAACAGCGAGAAGGGGAACGAGAGCGAGTACGAGAAGGGGAACGAGAGCGAGTATGAGAAGGGGAGCGAGAATGAGAATAATTTCTTCGAGAACTCCTGCTCCTACTTGGACTTCTGCTATACCTTTGTCGTCTGCAACAAAAAAAAACATCATGAAACCAAGTAAAATGGATTATATTCAGCAAGAGTAATGGCTAGAAGTCAATACTATTAAGTTTGATATGAGTTTGAAACCAGGTAAATTGGTATCACATCATGTTAGGTGTTATCGACAATAGATACAGCTTTAAACAGGAGGAACGATTACCAATTTAGCATGCGCAAATAAAATAAAATGCCAAAATACCAACCCATCAAATGAGATCCTATCAACCCCCAAAATACATTTTTATAAAATCATCAACCAAAAGGGAAGTCAAACCACACTCATAGACCAACCAGTAACACCACACTAGTGAGGAGAATATGGCACAACACTAATGCAATGTACAAATATATGCAGGACATAATCTGCACTTATAACTTTCCAAGGGATGTCTAAAGGTGTCCAGTTGTAGCAATAATAACTCATGATACATATAAGTTGAATTTTGGTGCTTATAGTAGTATTAGTAGAATATGCTAATGCCTCCAAACTGCAGATATGAGACAACAATTAGAGACTAAATATATTCTTTTCGGGTTTGAATTCATTGTCAAAAATGGTTTAAATAAAACAGGATAATATGAATATAAACAACATTTAAGGCTATGCCAATCCTAAGCAGACATTCGGTTCATTAAAGCACCCCAACTATTCAAGGCTCTAATGTCCGTAATTTCATCAGCCACAGAAGAATGGGTGCATTAACAAATGAGAGATAGTAAACCCACTAATCAAAACCTGAATGCAGGAGCGAAAACATTATGAATTACCTTGGAGGAGACCGGCTGTAGCTCCTGCTGCGGCTGCGATGCCTACGACTCAATCGGCTTGTTTCTGCAAGTTTTTCCTGCCTCTGGCGCTCCTGCTCTCGTTTCTTAGCCATTTCAGCAGCAGTATCTTTTTTAACTGCAAGAGCAAAAACTTGGGCAACTTGAGTATGAAGTATATATGGAACAATAACATAAGAGAGAGAAATAATGTAATAGGAAATGTAACTGCATGCTCAATTAGCTATTTTGCTAGGTAAATGCTCATTCATGGGTCATACTTTGTTTGTTCAACTGCTTGCTCATAATCCTTTTTAGCCGCTCCTGAGGAGTTTCTTTCTTCTCCCCCTGTGACTGTTTTAAGGGGCCACCAGTAGCATTTGATTTGGTTAACTTCAATAATGCTGAAGATGTGCTGTGACGAAGGAAACATGTGATATTTCAAAGTTAACAGCAATCAATTTATTAAAGCTTAAACAAACAGGATTTACAAATTGGCAAAATATCAAGAAGTCCTGCAAAAAAACAACCCTCTAGGCAAGACTAAAGCATAAACACAATGGAGGTCTCAGTCTAGATGTGCTCTAAATATTACCCTACGGTTGGTTTAATTGACTTCGTGCTCTTTTCCTTGTCAAGGGATACACCAGACGCTGGATCAACATGCAGAGCCTCAAGTATGCAACCAGATGATGGCCTGCAGGAAAGAGAAGCATCAGAGAGACCGATTTCAAAAATTCGCAATGATTTCCAATTGTCTATAAAAGGTCTATTTCATGAAAAAATAAGCTCCAGAAAGGAAGCCTCCTTTCCTCTCCCTCTTGCCAGTTATGCTGATAAACCCTAGTCCCTAAGCCTGATTTATTATCCTAAACCAGAAAAGATAGCCTCAAGCAACAAAATGGGGATAAGCTGCAGCAGAGTAAAAGACTGTCCAATCTATCTTTGCAAGAATTAAAGGTCCAGTGCTCCGACCGGTTTAATAAATCAGCCTGGGCTCGAGGAGATGACGGTGGAGAAAATCCTTCAAGCGTTGGTTCATTCCCATCACCGGGGGCCCCAAATTCAGTAATATACTCTACTTTAGGTGTCCTTGACTTGCTCCGATGAACTTCATCAGAATGACCTCCACGTGCCTGGCGCCTAGAGTATGATGGGGAGTACGACCGTGATCTGGACCTTGATCTGCAAGGATGGAAACCACTCAATGTGCATCTTCAAAACTCACATGCAAGGAAAAAAAAGAAACCACATTTCCCAGAAACACCAACAGAAGGCATACCTTCTGAAGCGAGGATAAGCTTCATAAGTTGGACTTCGTCTTGGCTCCCTGTGTATGAAAGTACCGAGCAACGTTATGATGAAACTGATAACAATGAATCATCTACAATTTTGTAACAGGATATGTGATTTCTTAAAAGTTAGAAAAAATAGATATGGCAGACTTCTACCGGTAAGGATCATGATGGATTACTCGAGTTCCAATTACCCGAGCAGCTTCTCTTTCTCTTTCCCTTTCTATCTGAGAAGCTTTTCTTCTTTCCTTCCGACTCAACTTCCTCTACAGATTCAGAATGTGGTGACTTGTGATTATGGCACTATTGAGCACAAGAAAGCAAAATTTGAATTCAATCCAAATTTGTGACAAACTTACAATTGCGGGATCTCCTTTAATTGCCTCCTTTTGCCTTCTCTCTTCCTCTTTAGCTTTTTTATCCATATATACAAGCCAACCATACCTTTTCACACCAAATTCTTTTGCTATTATTTCCATTCCTTCATCATTGCTATCATCACTATTATAATCATCTTCATCGTCATCCTCATCTTCATCCTCATCTTCATCATCTGGAAAATGGGTTTCCTCATTTCCATTTCCATCATAAGAGAATCCAACCTGTGAATATGTGCCCTTGTTTGCAGGAGGCTGTGGTGGCTGAAATCTATCAGATGTGTAAAAAGACAGAATAAAATATCATATTTGTAACAGTCACATGCATGACATAAGCAACTTGTACAACACTAGAAATTAGAAAATAACAGCAGCAGAGGATCAAGTTTTTAATCCACGCGAACAGCATAAAGAATTTGTTAACAACTTTATTTAAAACATGCAGAACTTTAAAACATCTTAACAAATATATTTTAAACATTTCTCTGGAAATTGAATTACAATCTAAGCCTGAAAGGAATAGAGAAAATTCCTGTAATAATACATCATATCATATTGCTTGTTCACTAGATAACACAATGCAGATATGTAAATGAACAACGAAATGAAAAAGATATCTAAACCTGTCTGATGCAAAAGGGGCAGCAACCTTTGCCTCCATCTCTTGATTTACATGTTGCAAACTCTCCTCGTCAGTATCTGTTATTGTAAAAGGTGAGCTTAAAAAGTTATTCTCATATTCATCCCCAGCCAAAAATAAATCTCAAGTTGACCTCAAAGGTGAGGGGAAAGAGAAAATTGTCTCGAGTTCTTTGGCATAAACAGAAGGCAACCAAGGAAAGATATTTTAAAACTTCCATAAATTCAACACATCTAACACACAAAAAAAAAAATTTGAAAAAAAAAAGTACCGACATCCTCTACGTCGATGCTTAATTAAATCCCGATAGCGCTCAAAATTAACAAACTCTTCTAGTTCTTCTTCTTCTTCAGACTTCTCTTGAGCATGAAGACGCTTCACGGGCTCCCTAATGAAATCTAGAAGGGCCCGACCATCAAATCTACATAAATAATAACTTAAACCTTCAATCCCAAAATCAAAAGAACATAACAATAAACAACATATACACAAAAAATGTGAGGCAGAGAGAGAATTCTACCTATCAATCAGAACATCTTGTTTTCCATTCCAAGGTATCCTACAGCACAAGTTAAAGATCAGCAATGAGTTTTATCAACAACACAAAGGAATAGAAATTGATGCCACCGAAACAATGCCAGCCAAACATGTTAATTTAAACTCATTTCTGAGCTACTAATTATTCGAGTATTTCATACCGACACCTAATGCATAAGTTGACTATAAGATGTCACTTCTATCATAGTTTCCCTTAATCGATCATGAATAGAGTCAATTCACTATCTCACTCCTATAATTTTTGCAGATATTACATAATTAAATAACGATATTGAAACCAATATTAATAATTCAATCATTTTTTCCTGAAAGTTCAGTTATAACAACAATGATTTTCACCAATTAAACCCTAAATAAATTAATAAAAGAAATAGTGGAAAAAAGGTCTCACAGGCCTTGCTGGTCCTCAGAAGCCTGATAGAGGCCATCGTCACGGTACACGCGGGAGCGAGAGCCGATGACCTGAATGGACTGCTGAGGATCGCCGCGCCGCTTCGCCAAGAAGACGGCGCGTCTCTGAGCTCGCTTTCTTGCTGCGTCCATCATGTCGTGTACTTTTTTCTCCGATCTCCTGGCCTCATGCCACATCTTTCACGATTTCCAAACCCTAACCCTACTCTCGGCGATTTATGCCTCTGCTAACTCGCGCAATGTAGTTGCTTAGACCTTTTTTGTTTTGTGCTTGTGGCCATCGTCAGTTTACTTGAATATGTTATTCCAAGATCTGGACCGTTCGTCTCAACCAAAAAACAAAAAGAAGATCCGGACCGTTCGCGTCATAGTTGAGGGTCCCTGGGAACAAGGTGAGAGTTTTACACGTGGTGGTCTCCTTTATCTTTCTAATATTTAGTTTTTTTTTTTTTTTGGAACTCAAGGGAAATAAACTAATCGCACGTTATTAAATTTATTTATTCTCAAAATTTAGAAGTTTAAATTTTACTCTCCAAGCTCACCTAAATAACTAATATACCCTTAGTAAACAAAAATAATTTTAATAATTATGTTTTTACTAAAATAAACTAACATATAAACTAGTGTACATGCCAAATTTAGGCCAAAATATAATTGTCTTTTCACTCAGGCCCAATAACAGTTAGAGCTCAAATTCCTTCAAATGATTTTCACGCTAAGGTTTGACCACACGCCTGAACCTTTTGCATCTCGCCCATATTCTAGTGAAGGCCCTAATGCCAAGCATCCCATTTGCTTTCCATCGAAAAAGTATCATTTCACATTTGATTAATCTCCGTACATTCAGCTAACTCATCTCATCACCGAAAGATGAATGCTAAAACACTTTAGGGGTCCCACCCCCATAAATGTAGCCCATGTGCCAACCAGAAAAACAAATCCTTCAGACCTATAAAAGGATATAAAATTCATAATAAAAGGGGGGCCTCAATATTCTTACGAGGGGGCCTAAGCATCCTTATTAGAGCTCAATGATTCTTACTTGAGCTCTCAGAGCATTCTACCCCTCTAAACACCGGACCACCGCCCTCACGGCGACCCACAAAGGTCAAGGTAACCTCAAACTTCCCTCTTCCACTATACATCACTCGTCTTCACAACTGACTTGAGTGTCGGAGCGCCTACAGCGCCCACCACACCGGTGGGAATGAACTCCCCACTCACTCTACCTTCGTTTTGCATGATCGCTAGTGCCCTATCATACAAATTCTCAATTGTGGACCTCAGGCGAAATTCAACGTCCACAATTAGCAAACTTTAGATTTATTAAACCAGACACTAAATTTTTTAGGTATTTCAAACCAAAACAACTATAATATACTCTGTTATTTATTTTCCAACAAAAATAAAGTTAATTACCCAAAATGCATTTGAAAAAATAATCTAAACAAATTGAGTTTGTTTATAACTATTGGACTAATCAAAACTGGAAGTTATAAATTATCCGTGGACGACTGATTTTCGTTCCAGGGGTAATTCGGGAAAATCACTTCTCGAACAAACCTCCATCAACTGTGAATTTATTTGGTTTGTTGGAAGCCAAATGCAAATTTAGTAAGAAATTCAGAAAGCACACAGACAAACCAGAGGATTTAATGTGGTTCGGCGGAATGGATCCAACCTACGTCCACATGTGTAAGGGAAATAAAATATTTATTAGGTGTTCAGGTATGACCAACCTGCACTAACTCTCGCTTACCCTTAAGTTTTTTGTTTTCTTTTTTACAAGTTATGTATGAAATAATTTAGCCAATCTCTTACAATGAGTTCTCAATCCCTTTATATAGTGCGCCTAAAACCACTATTCCACCAACTCGTGACATCAGCGACATTACCAAGCCATCATTGCGTAAACTTTTTTCCTCAATCAACCTACTAGTAGTAGCTCTGCCGTCTGGCACCTCTACTATCTGCCATACAAATTTCATTAAATTGCCAATTCTTAGTAATTGTTACACGCTCTGCCCATGTGCCAGCCTGTAATCTAACCACTCATATTCGATTGTGTGTGTCAGTGGATAAACTTGCAGCTATACTCCGTCCCATCAACCGCTGGCTTACTTCTATCTCATTAATCATTGGGAAGCCCAAACCAATGTTTAGGGCTTTCGTCGCCAATCTAAAAACACAATACTACGACCCCGACCCATATCATCGGGTCGATTCGTCGAAACAAGTAACGTCATTCCTTGCATCTACTAACAAGTCGGGTCGGTAGAAAAGTCTTTACTTCCCCCACATTCTCTTCAAAAAGGTCAAGCCTGCATTGAGCCCATTTTTATATGGAAATATTCAGAAATAGCTTCCCTTGATGACAGTCCGAACTGTTATGACTTTCTTCTAGCTTGTATCTTCTAGTGATCACATTCATCAGGTGTATGTGACTGTGTCTCGGCTGGTTCCCTTGTTCCTCGGGTCAGTATCCAAATGTAGCCGAACCTGATCCACTGGTTGGGTCAGACACTTATGAGCCTTTATCTTTATAAAGATCTTGGGCCCTATCTTGGTAAGTGAAATTCCCTTAACACCCTTCTTCATATTTCAAATCTTCTCGGGTCCGAAAATCACCATCAACATCTGTCCATTAGTTCTCGATATCAACGAGTCTGTGAATTGGTTCCGGGAACTATAATGGTGGTTTGGATTATCCGCTACTTCTCGGGTCTCAATCCTGCTATCAATCAAACGACATACTCCTCAAAGTCTGGAGAGCATTCATATGGTCAAAAAATCCGGCCTCGTGATGATTGTTTCATTATATGTCTCTATAGGGTTCTTAAACCGCCCCTTGGAAGTTGTGTTGTCATCAAGGCCTTCTTTAAATGCCCGTCACATCATTCTAGCGCTTCCATTACTTTGCCTCCCCGAGATGCCACACGTCATGCATCCATGGCTCGCGCGCCAAAATCGAGTATAATTGGATCCCAATTGAACAGTCGTTCCCATTTCGTCTTTCCATTCAAATTTAACCGGGTGAGATAATCATCACACGTGTCACCGATCATGCCCTCTATCTTCCATCGAACGGTCAGAATCAAACCGAGCTACCTATTTAAAGGCCAATGTACTCTATTTCGCTCTTTCATCACTTTGTCTTCTCAAAAGAACATCAACAAGTTTCTCTGCCTTCTCTGCCCGCTACGATCTTCCCAACCATCAACCTCTTCACAAGTTCTTCAGCGCTCTCTTCAATCTTCCCAAGTAAGTTCTTCTCCGATTACCTTTCTTTTTGATGTGTGTTTCTGATTTCAATAATGTTGTATTGAATGTTTGTATTCATGTTCTGGGTTTTGGGGGTTTTTTTTTTGTGATAATGGGAATACGTGGGGTGAGTTTACTCATGAAGATACATGTGATTTGTGTGTATATGCTTTTCTGGGTTTTTTGGGAATGAAGAGTTTATATTTCTGGGTTCTGTATGTGTTTGATTTCGATTGTGTTTTGGAAGACTTACTACTTCGCCCTTGCTAGGGCGTTTAGAATTTTCTAGGGTTAGTAACTTCGGTAGAGATGCATAATAACTATAGATTTAATGTGCTTTACTAACCGAAATTATGAACCGACCTTATGTCTCGGGTCACGTCTTGATAGAAATGTATGGGTCTGAGTCTGAGTCTTCTTCCCCCACTCCCCTCGAGGTCTTGCTATAGCCCTGGCCCCACACACAACCATACACAGCTCGGGATTTGAGAGTCACAGCGACTATGATGCCACTCCGACTGCTTCATAGGAGAACAACCAATCCTACCACAAACAGTTACCCCGGCCCGAGACAAGTCATACCAGGCTTGACTTCGCGAACCTCGACATGGACCGGGCTTCAGCAATCACCGAGACTGAGATGGAGCAATTGAGGGAAATATTCGATATTTCGGAGGATATCAGCCTAGACGTCCCGAGGGAATGAGACCAAACGAGCCGACCCGAAAATGATGTCGTGGCACTGTGCACGATTTTTTTCGATATGAGACTACATCTACTCATCCAAGGTTACTTCGCAATGATGCTATCCTCCATGAACATAGTTTAGTGCCAACTAAATCTGAACAATTAGAGAATCTTGGTCGACTTGTACGTCATCTGGAGCCGAGTCGGGCTGGGAGAGCCGACCTTCTTTGAACTGAAGATGTTGTAGTACCAGATGAATGCCAATCCAAAATAATACAAGGGTTGGTACTATCTCTCTGCTCATGCCAGATTTCCCACCTCATTACCAATCTACCGACCACCAACAAGAACTTCAAAGATAAGTGGTTCTTCACTGTGCCCCTGGGGAGAACAACATCTAATTGATGGTGAACTCCTCACAGTCCCCAATGTCTTCTCTGACGGAGGTAACGACCCAACCTCTGAATTCCTCTTTTTTTTTTGTCTTCTAATTTAACCAATTTTTAAACTCTGAAATATCTACATCTTGTTGGGGGAATCTTCCAAAAGTCCACCACGAGACTCGGGCTAGGGTGAAGAAGGCAACCAAATTTGAAGGTCACTACAGAGACCTTGTTAAATCCTTCGCCTTGGCTGAATCATGCCTAATCCCGAGTACTCTGCCACCCCAGCCGAGGTAGGCTGGTAGGTTCTGACTGACATGCTAACTTTATGTTTTTTGCCTTGGTATATTTTTCTCATTGTTTTTTCCCCTTTCTTCTTTTATGTTCTAAGTGTTTTTTTCTTTTTCTTTACATGAATGTCTGGCTCCCGAACTCATTTCTAACGTGCCCAAGAGATATTACGGGCCTCCCGGGGTGGGTCCAACGTGCCACTGCCGCACAGCCACCAGGGCCTTCAAGCGCCCCATCAACCGCCATAGTCCCGACCCTTTCAGTCCAACCTACACGTGCTCAGCCAGCCGTTCAGACTACAAATACCTCAAGACCAGTCTCAGCCGTAATCGTTCCTCCCCGACCGAGCAAGAGAAGTCATCATCAGATCGGGGGGGATGAGCCCAAGGAGCTGATGAGGAAAACATCAGCCCAAAAGGGCAAGGCCCCAACAGTTCCTCCCCAAGAGATCTATGTGTTGGGCATCAACAACTTCATCGAGGATGTGAGAGACAAGGTTGCTCACTTCTTCGCATCCTTTCAATCATATGGCTGATTCTGTTATTTTAGAGAAAGCTACGGAGTACGAAGGCCACTCTCTTGAGGACCTCGTCACCAAATCATGCAGGGCTCTATCAAGAGTAATCTAACCATTCTCTCAAAACTTGTTCTTACCCATTTGTATTGTACTGACCCTGTTTTCTCTGATGCATATGGCTTACATCATGGCCACCAATAAAGACTTATTGACGAGTAATCTCTCGGATGGGGGTCAGGCCCAAAGATTGCAGAGTCGTCTGACCGAGAGGGAACAATAATTGTCAAGGCAGTTGGAGGAGGCTGAAGTTAAGATCCGAGCCCTTGAACAATCTGAACAAGGCAACAAAGACGAGATCGCCTACCTCCCCAGCCTCTGAATTTACGAAGAAAGAGAGGGACGATGCCAGGGCCAAGCTGACCCGAAAGGTTGATGGAGTTAAGTCATTGTCGTGACGGGTTGCCTCGTCCGAGATCAAACTTGGGGAAAAATCAGAGCAATTTGACAAGGCTCTTGAAAACATGAGAAGAATGGAGACTGAGCAATTTGGTTGTTTGGAGGCTGCCAAAGCAGAAGCTAAAGACGAAAGGCTTGAAGAGTGCGTGCATATATTCGAAATGCTTCAGCCCGACCTGAATCTTGATGCAATACACAGGCTCTTGAAGTGGTGTAATGGGGAGATATCTGAAGAAGAGGCCCTGAGCCAAACTCCTAGAGACCCCGAGGCTATTCAAGATCCTGTACTAGTGTCCATCGTGCCTTCAGCCCAAAAAGATCTCGGGCCTTCTCCGTCTGTTGCTATTTCTACCGAGGAAGCTCCTAGACCCTCCACATCTACTGCCCCAATTGAAAAGGTCTCGGACCCCTCCTCGTCCACTGCTACTGTCGATGCTACCAGCCTTACCATCGATGCCTTTGCCCCTGCTTCTGACGAGCCCGACTCTGCTCTCGTTGCTTAATAGTCTTTTTTTTTATATTTTTGTATGGGGTGACCCCGATGGGGCCCTTTGTAAAGAATTCTGAATCAATGAACATTTACTTATTTTTCGCACTTGCAACTTCTTTATTTTCCATATTGAAATGCACTCTGAGCAAAGACTCGATGCGGGGAAATTTCTTTCAACACTTGGTCATTTTCACCAAATTTAACACATTCATTCCCCTAAGGGATCATGCCGATTAACAAACTTTGATGCCCGAGCCCCACATGAGTTCCTTCTTGGAATACTTAGCAAATTCAACACTTCTTTAAAATTAACGGCCTTTGCCTGACCTTCTCCCTCACTCTAGAGAATACATTTGGACCCGATCTAGTGTGTCAACCCGACCATAAGGGGAATGTCCCCATTTTTGCCACTCAACACTTGGCCATGAAGGAGAAACTCCAACCTTATACCAACAAGTACAATAAGGCCTTAATGGGACATAACTCGACCCCGAGCCATCAAACTACTGGCCACAAGGGAATGTACTCTCTTCGTGCCACCAACATGGCTTCGGCGGAACAAATGCAGTCACGAGCCATCAAACAAACTGGCTACAAGGGAATGTACCCTCATTGTGCCACCAACATTTGGCCATGGGGGAAAAACTCCAACCCCATGACAACAAATCGTTCTAAGGCCTCGGTAGAACGTAATTTGACCTCGTGCCAATCAAGCAAACAAGCTACATGGGAATGTACCATTCTTGTGCCACCAACATGGCCTCGGCCGAACGAATGCAGCCCCGAGCCATCAAACACACTGGCCACAAGGGAATGTACCCTCCTTGTGCCACTAACATGGCCTCAGCAGAACAAATATAGCCCCGATCCATCAAACAAACTGGCCACAAGGGAATATACCCTCCTTGTGCCACAAGCATTTGGCCATTTGGGAAAAAACTCCAACCTCATGCCAACAAATCGTACTAAGGCCTCGATTGGACGTAACCCAACCTCGAGCAGATCAAGCAAACTGGCCACAAGGGAATGTACTCTTTTTGTGCCACCAACATGGCCTCGGTGGAATGAATGCAGTCCCGAGCCATAAAACAATCTGGCCACAAGGGAATGTACCCTAATTATGCCATCAACACTTGGCCATGGGGGAAAAACTCCAAATTATGCCAACAAATCGTACTAAAGCCTCGGTGGGACGTAACCCGACCCCGAGACGATCAAGCAAACTGGCCACAAGGGAATGTACCCTCCTTGTACCACCAACATGGCCTCGGCGGAACGAATGCAACCCCGAGCCATAAAAAACCTAGCCACAAGGGAATGTACCCTCTTTGTGCCATCAACACTTGGCCATGGGGGAAAAACACCAACCTCATGCCAACAAATCGTATGAAGGCCTCGGTGAGACGTAACCCGACCCCGAGCCTGTTGGGGTTTTGGCGCGGGCACATCGGAAGCTCGCGGTTCGGGTGAAATCGTAATTTAATTTGTTTTAAATTACCAAATAAATTATTCAATATCCAATATGAATAATTTATTCATATTTCACATAAACATATTTATTCGATATCAAATAACGACATAAATACCTAAGAAACGTCATGAAACTTTTACGAAAATATTTTTCCTACAAAATGGCATAAAACACGTTTTTAACCGAACCGACCACCCAATGCACACGAGGACTGCCTAGGTCAGCCCCAACAGTACTAGGGTATTTCATGGGCTGCCCAAACAGTGAATTGGGCAGTGAAAAATTCACTGTTTGGG
Source organism: Zanthoxylum bungeanum (assembly GCA_019454045.1). Lineage (NCBI taxonomy): Eukaryota > Viridiplantae > Streptophyta > Magnoliopsida > Sapindales > Rutaceae > Zanthoxylum > Zanthoxylum bungeanum. The sequence continues at coordinate 23,288 of SKCR01036168.1, forward strand.
TAGCCGTCACCCTGTTGGCTCAAAGTCACCCGGTAACGCCGTTTTTCACCGTTTTCGCATATTTCAACTCCGAAACAGTTTTCGGCAATTGTTCCAACACCCAAAACACATCCAATACATTCATATGACATGATTTTCATCACAATATACCGAGTTTTCATGATCTGATTTTGTAACAAAAATAATCAATTTTTCATGCTTTAATCCAACTTTTTCAACATTAATCAAATTAATCACAACACCAATCCAAGCCACCAAAATTGAAGCACCCAAGAATAATTCTAGGCATTACAAGAGTGGTCATAACACTCTAGAATGGAAACATATCATCAAATGATCAAATTGAACGAATATTACAATAATATCTTTCAATTCAACTTCACACATGCAATAAGCCATCCATTCCATCTTCCAAATCCAAAACACCTAAATTCTTAAGAAAAGAAGAAACCCTAGAATCTATCTAGATGATCAAGAACATGAAACATGCTTTCAAAGCTTATGGATATTGAGGATTACCTTTAATTCTCTTAATTTCCTAAAACGTTTTCTTGATTTTCTTGATTTTCCTTCTTGAATCATCAAGTGAATTTGAGAGCTATTTGGAAGAGTAAACTTTCGGCCATGGCTTCCTTCTTTAGCGAAAAGAAAAAAAAATTTCCCTTTTAAAAATGACAATGCCGACTTTGGGGGGGGTATTATGGTCATTTTCCAAATTTAATCCAATTAAATTAAATCAAACTTTATGTTAGCAAATCAAATTTGCACACCTAAAGTTTATTTAAAACATGCCACATGTATCAATAATAATTAGCCATATAACATAACAATTATGAAATATAGATATCATTTAATTATTTAAATATTTAACATTTAAATATATAAATAATTAATTAATATAATTATTATTATATATATGTATTTTATTTACATTAAATAACAAATACATATATTAATGGCATGTGTCAAAGTCTCATTGACAATTAATTAATATATATCAAATCAAATTTTGTATCAAATACAAATACAAATACAAATTAATTATTAATTGACCAAAATTCCTGAAAGCATGTGTTTTCGTTTAACCGATTAAAAGATTCGAATTAACTCATTTAATCCGATGAAGTATTATGAATAATCTTTATTATTCATAACGCGTTGCCCAAGTGCTCAACGAGTACACTGTTGGGGTTGGTGCTCAGAGCGCCAATCCAGACCGTATTTATGTCTGATTCATGAATACGAACATCCCCTTATTCCATAATATTACTTATTTATGGTTGCACCTCTTGTTCTTATATACGTATTCGATCTAATTACAATTAGATTGAAACTAAATGTGGTTTAGTGATATGTATATATTAGACAAAGGCCCGATAATATATAATGCAGTACACAGTTACAAAGTTAGTTTGTAATTGACATTGGGAAGTGTCACTGCTATATGAATATTATCAAACATAGTTTCTGGTCAAGATTTGCTAACACGGGTCGGTTAGTCAAATCCGTTGAGACCAGTACATGTCGTATATCGAGACTTGGTCCGATGGTTTAATCCCAATGAACCATGAGTCTAGGGAGACTCGTATAGACGTGTAGGTGTTTATAGTGGATAAACACTGAACGGCTCACCGAAGATTCTTAATGGATGGTACACCAACGTCAATAAGAATCTTCTCTGGTTGAGTAGCATAATGGTCCTTCGACTTGAGATACCACTGTGGATGTATGAGACATCCTCTACACTTAGATGGCAGTCACGTCACTGATCTATTTAGATCAGACCTCCGCCTGTTCGTTGGGTGTGGACCGATCCTCAGGATATCCTGTGTGTGTCAAGATAGGATCCGTCAGTTCTGTGTACAGAGCATAAGTAGTCCATATATAATTAGCAGTCTGTTAAATCTGTGGCCACAGTATACATCAGAAGTAAGTTCCAAGTGTTATTTAAAGATTGCTAATAGATACGTCGACGAGATAATACCTATAGAGATTTGACGTTTACATCTATATCTCTGGGATTATCTGGATACCTGTGACGGAGGGATTATACGTATGCAATGACCTCGACCTGTATGATTCAGCTAGTTTATCCGTGATCGTCATAATCTACGGGTGGATAGATTATGGACATGAAATTAGATTTCGTGACGGATATACCTGAATTTAGAGAGTCTCAATAATGAAACATACTCGTAGAGCACTAGAGCAACATTTATGAATAATGATGATTATTTATAAATTGTTTAATCGTTAAACGAAAAATACATGCGAACGGGCCGAACCAGAATTTCCTAATTAATGTGTATTTGTATTTAATATATGATATTATTAAATACACATTAATAAATAGTCAAATAAAGGTATTTGACATATATCATTAATATATGTATTTGAGATATTTAAAGCAAATATAATACATATATTTAATATATTTGTATTTAATTAATTATTTAATTGTTAAATGATTAATATAATTAAAATATAAATATATCACCAAATGATAAAGTTAGGAAGTGATTATAAGTTGCAATTGTTGACTTATACATTAAAGGAAATGGTTGTCAAATTGATTTTGACTTCTTAAGATATTTGTTCAAATTGTTTGAAAAATGAAAATATCATTTTCCTTTATTTCTTGATAAATTCGGCCAACACTTAAAATATAAGAGTTATATTTTTCTTAGTTGCATTTGTTGACTTAATTAAATGTCTTTAAAGTTTTTTTTAGATATTTAACCAAGTTGATCAAATGTAAGGTGTAATGAAATTGAAATTAATTAACTTGTATTTGGTTTGGTGAATTTCGGCCAAGGCATCTTTGATACAAGTATATATTGTTTTTCATTTCATTTCATTGTTAACCTAATACACTTTAACCAAAAACTCCATTAAAGGAAGGCAAAGAATGCTAGAGAGAAAAGAAAGAAAAATCAAGAAAAGCTTGGAAAATAGTAAGTATTTCCAACCTTCCATTAGAGAGTAATTTGTTCCTCTTGTTGTGGGCAACATCTTGTGATGTTCTTGAGTTTTTCTATTCTTTATTCTTTGTGTTTTTGATGGATAAATGTTTGATGAAAGTGTTGTGCATGTATAATGGAGGAAGCTTGTGACTAGTATAGTTATAAGTATTCTTTTATGGTTTTGGAAACCTTGTTGCTAATCTAGAGTTGTTGACCCACTCTTAGATAACCTAGATTTGATCTTGAGTTGTTTCATTGTGTTGAGACTTTGATTGGATGGAAGAAACATGATTAAAGTAATTGATTTAACCAATTTGGTCTAATTTGTCCAATTTGAAGAAATTGAAAAATTAGGGTTCATGACCAATTCCAAATTTGGGGCTTTTCATTTATGTTGTGTATTTGGATGTGTATATGATGCATATAAAGTTTCATGTTGATTGGATTACATCTTGATGTGTTTTGAAGCATGAAATGACAAGTGCACAAATTGGCACCTTTGGGAGGCATTCGGCCAAATGGATAAAATTTGGGGATTTGGTTGCTTTTGGTGTTTTGATGTTTTGAACATGCTAAGTTCATCTTAGAAATGATTTAGAATCATTCAAAATTGATTAGATCAATTTCGGACTAAAATGGACAAAATACCAAGTGTAAGGGCAATTCGGTAAATTCACTTAAATATGATTTATTGAATTTTATTTCATAATTTGATTATTGGATAATTAAATAAATATGTTTATTTAATTAATCTGAGAAAAAGTTTTGAAATTGGAAAATTTGATTTTCCACCGCTTCCGCTGCGTTATCGGATATTCCCCCTCAAACCCCTACAAAATGGTATCAGAGCGAGTCTGATTCTAGGCCTCCATAAATGATTAGCTTGTTTTATTCAATGTTTAATCATTTTTTCTTGACTTTATACATGCATGTTATAATCTAATTTGATTAGATTTAGGGTGTATGACACTTTATGGAATATCCCCGCTTAATAAGGTTTTATAGTAACTGGTATTTGGAATACTTGTTTCTTGGTCCGTCTTGTCAATACGGTTTATAAATATCTTTTCGTTGACTACATCCGAGACCGTGCCTCTGCTGTGAGGGTGTAGCTGATAGAAATTTATTTATGCCGAATGTATATTAGATACTAGATAAATTCAAGCGAAAGCGGAATCCTGAACGTGCCCTGGCTGTCAGGGTTACGCAAGTAACTTGAGTTTATCATTGACGAGTTTAACCTTGGTACGTCTCCTTGTGGGCCTGCCTTCGCAGCGACAACGAGAAACGGCCAGGACCGGAACCTCGGTGGGACGTAACCTGACCCCGAGCCGATCAAGCAAACTTGCCACAAGGGAATGTACCCTCATTGTGCCACTAACATGGCATCGGTAGAACGAATGCAGCCCTAATCCATTCAATCACTCTCTAGCCTCGGCGGAACAAATACAGCCCCGAGCCATTAAATCACTCCGAGACTTAACCACGATGAAAGATTTTCGACCTTCGGCGCTCACCATGGAGACTGAAAAAGGCGTCTCACTTTAAGTCATCCACCAAAAAACAAAACCTAGATAAAAACAAAACAAACAAAACGAGGGTGATATATCACATACCCCATACAGACCCAAAAGAAACAACAATGGAGCATGAGAAAGCGTCCAGCCCCATGCCACCCAAAGCAATAATTTTGAACCTTACAGTCCAACATCCCGAAGAATCGAGCTATGGATCTACGGGGCGGCCGACGCCATTATATTTTTCCCATGCTAGGCTAGCCCAGAGTCTGCAAAGACCACAGAGACCCCCATGCCTTCCTCGTGCTATGTTCCTACGGATCCGAAATGGGATGACCAACGCCACGTGGGCATTCTCCCTCCTCGTGCTAGGTATATCTCGAGGCTACAAATGCCACAAAGGCTCTCTAGCCTTCCCCGTGCTATGTACCTCCCGAGACTACAAACGCACAGAGGCCCGTGGGACTTCCCCGTGCTATGCACCTTCAATACTGGGCAACAAACGCCATGAATGAGTTATCTTTCCCCATGCTATGCAGACCTAGAGGTATCGTAGTACCGAAGCTTCTAGCCATCTATATGTGCTATGATTACCTTGAGGTACCAAACGGTACGTTGAATCGTTTGTCGAGCGTGCTATGAATAGTCGAGGCGCCAAATGCCACACAGGCCTTCATGCTGCAACATTCTTCAAAGATGCAAGTCATTAGGTATTATCGTTCCAGCCCGGGGGTTTGATAATGACACAATGGACTACGTGCCGCGAGGGTGCATGCTTTTCCCACATGCCTTGCATCCCTCCACACATTCCGATCACGAGTATTTTCACAAGAATATTAAACATGTATTTCTCATTTAAATAACAAACAAACATATATGAACAAGTTTTTATTTAAGAAATAGAAAGTCTTATTCATATTCAGGGGATCTATTGCCTATCTTACAACTCTTTGAGGGTCATTCTAAGAGAGACTCTATTGAAAATATATTCTTCAACATCTTTGAACAATCCTTAACAATGTCCTTTTGAACTATTCTTAACAATGTCATCCTGAACCGAGCTATTCTTCTGAACAATTCTTAACAATATCCTTCTGAACCGAGCTCTTTGAAGAAACTGAAGACTGACAGGTCGAACAACAACCACAATTTATCTATGAGGAACTTGTTCATCATCAGCACCAAAGGTTGGGAGAAACTTGTCAACCTCAAAATCCTGAAATTGCACTTCATTCAACAACTCAATCCTAGGTGCTCAATCATCTATATAATAACGAGCCGGGAAAACTGCTAAATAAGCATAATAAGCAGGAGGCACTATGGAAACCGATCGAGTACACCTAGCATATTGGCTCTCTCATTACTTCCTGACGATTGTCGCTATCAGCGGTATTCGGCCTTCATAGCTGCTTGGTCTATGCACCCATTCAGATAGATATTTTTTACCAAGTCCTCCACATACTCTTGCAGGTCTCTACATATTTCTATGGTGTGTCCCATCATATTATGGTGAACACAATAAGACATGTTGTCTCTATTCTCAATTGGAAACCTTCTCAGGTTAGGCTCAGTCAATAGACCTTTATCCTGGATTTTCCGAACTATCTGGGCCAGAGGTCTGTTTATAGGGGTGTACACTGTCCCTCCAGCGACATGATTGTACTAGACATGTGGTCTTCTCTCTTGCGTTGGATTATTCTGAGGTATCGTCCTGAACTCCTTCTTCCTCGGGAATGGTCTCCTCAAGACTATGCCCAAATCTCGTTGATTCTCTAGTCGGGGTGCTATTGGATTCTAAGCTGTCTCGCCTCGGGTGATCTTCTCATATTCTTCCATCAACATGAACTTCCTTGCCTGCTCCAAAGTCGCAGTATAGTATAGTATCATATGGATCCTCAGGTAAGACCATAACCTCCCAACCTTGAAGGCCTATTGGAAAATTTCTAGCGCCTCCGGGGACTCATACGCCCCGACCTCAAATACCAAGCTGTGGAACCTGTCGAGAAAGTTTTCAAAGACTCGTTGTCTCCCTACTTCATCAACCTCAATGACCCAATCATCTTCCTCGGTATGCACGCCCATTTGAAGTGCCACATAAAGGATTTCATCAACTGAACAAAGCTGCTGATACTCCTCGGGGTCAAGTTCCTGAACCATAGGATGGCTGACCCACCCAAGGGTAAAATGAACCTTGTATATGGCCTCTACGGCCATTCCCTGAATCTCTATCAGCAAAACGAACTTCTCAATATGAGACTTGGGGTCTGTTCTGCATTTGTAGATATTCATCAAAGGCATAGTGAATCTCATTGAAATATCCATTGCCATAATCTCTTTCGTAAAGGGGGACGCCGTCTCTGTGTCTTGGTCTCCCCTTGGTTCGCATTTCATACTTTCTTTCCACTTCCTCATCTCCTTCCGAAACCAACTCCTCATCTGGTTCCCTGAGCTGTCACGCTCACGTCCATAGTTTTCCCATTGTCTTCCACTCCGTGCACGATATCTCCCATAACTGAGAGCTCCATGCCCTTCTCCTGGGTGTCGTTCCATGTCACTCTCCGCGAAACACAAGTTGTTGCTGGAAGATTCTGGAGTTTGTATGCCTTCCCCCTTTTCCCATAACTCCCCCGTCGGTACGGCTCTGGTAACGACTACATATCTCACTCTATGGGTACTTCTCTTCCCATTCTCGCCATCTCACTCTATTCTGCCGATCCAGTTTCCTCTTGTTATCTCATCTCTTCTCTAGTCGGGGCATGCTTCTCTCGTTTCTCCCGCATTCTTTTCTAACTTCTCCATATTCTCCATCATAGCTTTCATGAAGGTTTGAGTTGCTTTCATTTCCTTTCGAGCATAATCTCTCTTAATTCGCATGGTTTATTCCATCTTCTCCATCCACTACGTCGTCGAAGCCTCTGATGATATGTGGTTCTCATCTCCTGCCATCGTCTTAATGTGTTTTCTACTTCTTGTACTGTTCTCCAAAGACGGCGCCAACTAATGACAGCTGATTTTCACTCTAAGGGCAATTCGGGAAAATCACTACTCGAACAAACCTCCATCAACTGTAAATTTGTTTGGTTTATTGAGAACCAAATGCGAACTTAGCAAGAAATTCAGAAAACACACAAACAAACCATATAATTTAAAGTGGTTCGATGGAATTGATCCAACCTACATCCATGGGTGCAAGGGAAATAAAATCTTTATTAGGTGCTCGAGTATGACCGACCTGCATTAGCTCTCGTTTACCTTTAAGTTTTTTACTTTATTTTTTACAAGTTATGTATGAAATAATTTAGCCAACTTCTTATAATGAGTTCTCAACCCCTTTATATAGTGCGCCTAAAACCACTATTCAGCCAACTCTTGACGTCAGCCACATTACAAGGCCATCATTGCATAGACTCTCTTCCCCGATCAACTTACTTGTAGTAGCACTGCCGCCTGACACCTCTACTATCTGCCATTTGAATTTTATTAAATTACATATTCTTGGTATCTGCTACACGCTCTACCCATGTGCCAGCCTATATTCCAACCACTCCTATTCGATTGCGTGTGTCAGTGGATAAGCTTGCAGCCCTGCTCCGTCCCATTAGCCGCTGGCCTACTTCTATCTCATCAATCCTTGAGAAGACCAAACCACCGTTTAGGGCTTTCGTCGCCCATCTAAGAAGACAATGCTGCGACCCCGACCCATATCCTTAGGTCGGTCCGTCGAAACAAGTAACGTCCTTCCTTGCATCTACTAACAGGTCGGGTCGGCATAAAAGTCTTTACTTCCCCAATATTCTCTTCAAAAAGGTCAAGCCTGCACTGAGCCCCTTTTCATGTGGAAATATTGAGAAATAGCTTCCCTTGATGACAGTTCGAACTGTTATGACTTTCTTTTAGCTTGTATCTTCTAGTGATCACATTCCTCGAGTGTATGTGATTGTGTCTCGGCTGGTTCCCCCTGTTCCTCGGGTCAGTATCCAAACGTAGTCGAACCTGATCCACTGGTCGGGTCAGACACTTCCGAGCCCTTATTCTTGTAAAGATCTTGAGCCCCATCTTAGTAAGTGGAATTCCCTTAACACCATTCTTCATATTTCAAATCTTCTCGGGTTTGAAAATCACCATCAACATTATTTATTTATATTTATAAGTTTTGTTTTAAATGATATATATATATATATATATATATATATATATATATATATATATATATAAGTTAAACATTTTTAAGCATTCTCATTGCGCCGCATGGCACCTTCATATTAAATATATAAAATAAAATAAATAAATGTATTAAATAAAATACATATTATAATTTTATAAGAATTCTTTTATGATAAGAAAACATATTATACTATCATATTGAAATAAAAAAGCACTATTAAATTATTTACAATTAACATAATATCTATAATTTTTTATTATTAAATATAAAATTAAAAATATATAAAATTATTTTTTATTATTAAATTATAAAATTAAAATAATAAATTATTAACATAAGAAACATATCACAATATAAAAACATAATATATTATTTAAGTAAGTAACCTATTAATTAATTAATTAATATTTTAATTTATTATTATAAAATTATAAAATTAAAATAAATAAACCTATTATAATAAGAAAACATTATAATCTCCCGTTAAAATAAAAGAACATACATGACACTTAATCCCTACAATTAACTTTACAAATAATTTTTTATTATTAAATTAAAAAATTAAAATATATTTACAATGAATTTTTTTTATTAAATAAAAATCGATTACAATAAAAATATATATTATAATTTTAGAAGAACTCTATTAAAATAAGAAAACATATTATAAAATAATCATATTACAATAAAAAATACTATTAAATTATAAAACTAAATTAATAAATATGTTAAATAAGAACTATATTATAACAATAAAACATATTATACTATCTGATTAATTTTTGAATAATATTACATATAATCCAACAAAGAATATATATATATATATATGAATTAAATATTTTTAAGTTTTCTCATCGCGTCACATGACACATAATCTGTACAATTAGTTTTTTATTACCTTTTATAATACGAAGATATATCATAATCATCTATTAAAATGAAAAAAAATATGTATCACATAATCTCTACAATTAATAATTTTATTATTAAATTATAAAATTAAAATAATAAATTATTAAAATAAAAAACTTATTACAATAAAAAATATAATCTCTTATTACAATAAGAAACCTAAAAAGCAGCCGCTCACAAAATCTAACCATTTTTTTTGGATTTCAGGTCTATTGTTATTTGTTATTTTATTTTGAATTATTTCTATAAGTTTTTTTATTTCATGAATTTTTTCTTATTTATTATGCTTCAAGATGGAGACTTTGACTATTAGCTATTGCACAGTGAATTAAAAATATTATTTGAGAACTGAGAGACAAACGAATGAGGTATAAATATTATGTATAAGTAAATCAATTGTCTCAATTAGACTATAAAACCGACAAGATCTGTAGTATTTACAATATCAATACCTAAAATATATAATCAACTTGCATAAAGTGCGCGCCTTGTACTAATATAATTAAAATATTAGATTATAAGCAACCAACCTACGTTAGTCATGTAGACGCTGGATTTCACCCGATGTCCACAATCGAGAATTTGTAGTATGAGGCACTAATGATCCTGCAAAACAAAGGCAGAATAAGTGAGGAGGTTACTGCCCACCGGTGTGGTGGGTGCCGTAGACACTCCGACGCTCAAGTCAGTAATGAGGAAGAGCAGAAAATAAGGAAGAGCAAGGCTTGATGTTACCTTGATCTCCGTTTGATTGTCGTGAGGACAATGTATTTATGTTTAGAATGTATGAAGCTTAGAGAGCTCTAGTTTTAGAAGTAAGACTTCAATGAGAATGCTCTAAATTATGTTGCTATTTATAGGATCAGAGTTATCACCTTTAAGTTGGCATTGCAGCTGTAATTAGCAAAGATGGACCCATAACATGTCTAATAATTATGAACTTTTGGTGAGTGGAGAGTATCACCATGTGGAGTAGGTATATTTGTTAGCAAAAGAGGGTTACAATAATTGAGAGATTAAGATAGAATATGAGACGTGTCTTGGGCTTTTGAAGTCTTTAGGGCTGGACTATTGTCTTGGGCCTTATCTATTCGCAGATCCGAAGTGAAAATATGATTTTACCCTTGGGCCCAAATTTGGCCCGTACAAGTCATGCATCCAAAATGATAAAGGCATCATCGTGGCACTTGACACACTCACAAAGTGACACTTTACTCGCAAGTATAAGAGTGTCGAAGTAATAAAATAACCCGACAAGTTCGGTGTCGATCCACAAGGAATAGATTTAGTAAAATAAAATAATAATTTGAGTGAAAATAAAAAGATTGAGTTGTTTGAAGTGATTGAAAATTTTTAAATTGGACTGCAACAATAAAATAAAATACTGGGGTTAGGAGATCCACTTTTAATATTTCAAATTTAGAAATCTCACTTTGTATAATATATAAATTGTCATTATTACCCAATTAATTTATTTCATGAATTAATTATGCCAAGACATATAAAACCAGCCATAAAGGCGGTGAAACTTTTATCTATAACAAATCCAGTTAGGTACTCAATTATGCCAAATAAATAAAACCAGCCATGAAGGCGGCAACAAAGTTTGTCAATAATTAATCCAGAATTAAATTAAATATTAATCATTAGATTATAATTTATATATTATAATAAAAGTGAGATTAATCTATATTTTCATATTAAAAATTTCACCATTTACCCCAGCAGAATGAAATTAGCTATCATGATTTGAATAAAAACAAACATAATTTTATCACTGAAAAAAAGATATTACAAGAAAACTCTTTAAAAAAACACACAAAAACTAGAACTCCATAAACTTTCAAAGAAAACTATGGAATCTAGGCTGAGTAAAATGAGGTGTCGAGCACCTCAATTTATAGAGGTGTTTGACACCTCTCTCAAAGCTTTCGTTTCATTTTTATTATTAGTAATTGTTTAAAGTCATACAACTTTTATAAAATTGTATGACTTCGAAAAGCAAATGGAAAATGATGCACACCTTTCGGCGGGTTGTCATTTTCCATTTTTTTTAATTTTTTTACAAATTGACAATGACTTTTACATAAAACACTCTTTGGTTTTTATCAATTTCGCCCTTGAAAACTTCAAAACTAGAAAATCTTGTCAATTGTAAAGTTGTAGATATTTGAGTCTTCTTTCATCTCGAATTGAAATTACTTCAATCTGATATCAGTGTAAAAATTTATGGCCAAAATACAAAAATTATATAAAGTTGGTATTTCCGAAGTTGTACACCGTTAGAATGCCTTTTTAATTTATGGCCTTCAAAATCCAAATGTCAAATCCATTTTTCTAGTTATGCCTTTAAAGTATTATTTCACCGACACAATAAATAAAAATCACAATAAAACATAAATATAATTATTATTTAACAAATGTGTTAAATTAAGGGGATTAATGAAATTATAAGTGTAAAATGATTAGTTTCTCTTTTATTAAGTGTACATTTTTTAATGCTCATCACATCCCCCAACCAGTTTATTACTAGTCCATAGTAATTTAAGTGAAAAATTCTTATCCAAGTTAATAATTGTTTTCTTTCTTTCTAAATATTCAAATAAGTAAATTCTCCTGTACTTTTTACCCTTCTTCCATACACACATAAAATAAGGTATCAATCAATTCATTGTGCTCACAATATTCACAAGTCTTTTTGAAAAGAGAGTAATTTTTTTCCTGAAATTATATTAGAGTTCACACCTTTTCGGCAATAGAAATTTATTTTAAATATAAAAAATTTTAAAAATAATAATACATCTTCAATCCTTTTAGCGAGTTTTGGGCCAGTAACTCTCAAACCAGTTGGCTTTAGGGCACTAGGTGTTAAGACACCCCTACAGACTTAATTGCTCCGATCTCAGATATTAAAAAAAGAAGAAGTGTCTGATTTCCTTAAGCTTTCTGTAGACAACAGAACCTGACGACGCTGTTCTGGGCTCGCGGCCCGGTGGGGAGTACGGAGTAGCCCACGGGGGACTAAACTTGAGAATAATGGAGTCGCCACCCGGTGTGAACCGGGGGAAAATGATTTAAGGCCGCACTCACCCCTCGCAAGGGAGGACCTCAAACCGTTGGTTCGGAATGGTCCCTTACTTATGTCGTTTGTAATGAATGGGTTTGTGCAATATTAACCAAGTCTACTCAACATACATATTGGTCAAAGTAGTCTAAATTCTTATAAAACCTAAATCTAGGTTTGCATGCTTCAAAAGTAAACTTTCATAACATAATACATTAAATTAATATATACAAAATAAACATGTGGCCCAAGAATTCAGTCGTTCTTAATATAGGACCTCGCATGCCCGGTTGGACGTATTCCACGTCAACCGAACATGCCATGTCCGAGACAACAAAATAAAATATAACAAAGGGTGCCCTCAGGTTACCTTTTAAGTTGCTTTTCGGGAGTGCGTTTCACGGTGCCGGAAGGGTTATCGTTTCCACTATTTTCACTGATCTGCTGTTTTCGCTGTTTCCTCCGGTTCACTATTTCCGCTGTTTCCACCAGTTTACTATTTCCGCTGTTTTCTCTGATTTACTCGCTATTTCTGTTCGCTATTTTCTCTATTTTCTTCGTTATTTAACTTGGAATTTTCTCTGTTTCACTCGTCATTTCCGGGCTATTTTTGGGTTAGTTCCGGGACGATTTCTAAGGGTTGTTTTCACGTGGGTTTTGGGGCTATCTTTTACGTATGCATGGGTTGTTTATAGGGTTTGTTATGTGAAGTATAGTGGCTGGTTTAGGTGGTTATTTTCGTGAGAAGTTCGTGGAGTTTAAAGGGCTGTTGTGGTCTGTTTCACGTGAGGGAGTAAATGGTCGTGAGGCTAGGGTTTTTTGGTGAGGGTTCGTGGATTGAGGGTTCACGTGGAGGGTTATTTGCTGGCAGTTTTGCGCGTGAAGTTTGGAGGCAATTTAGGGTTGTGGAGGGCTAGTTACGTGCATGGAATGAGTGATTTTTAAGGGTTATGTGGATGCTTGTGGGTGCGTGAAAATGCAAGGGCAGTAGGGTTTTGTGGCTACCGTAGGGGTGTTGGCTAGGCGTGAGGCAGTGGATTGAAGGCAATGGCTGGGCATGGTTTTTGTGACAATGAGCTGAGTGTTTTGTGGCCCGGGGACGTGTTTATGAAGAGGATTTGCCGAGTGGATTGCAGTGGAGTCGAAGTGCAGTGATGTGTGAAGGATGTTGCTGGGTGGAGGGCTGTAAGGACGTTGATGAAGGTCTGATTTGGCGTGGATGGCTTCTGGTTTTGGCCTTGTGTGGAGGTGGCTGGGACGTGTGGTTATGGTGTGAGTTGAAGTGCTTTTCGTGGGTGGGCTGGCAGTGGTGTCTGTGTGCTGTTTGAGGGCTCGACAGAGGGTCCTCGCGTGGGCAGATGGCGTGCTTGTGAATGAAGGAAAGCTATGGCGTGAGACAGAGGCAGTGAGTGGAGGGGCTGGACAGTGCGTGAGGCCGTGAAGTGAGGGTGCTGAAGGTTTTGAGTGTTGGCTGCCGAGAAGCTAAGGGGTGTGTGTGAAGGTGCAGTAACGTGGAGAGCTGATGGTGTGATGAGGCTAGTGACGAGTGGATGGGTTGCTTCAGTGTGTGGCCGTGAGAGGTGAGGGCTGGAGGATGAGTGTTGCTTGCGTTTTTGAGAGGAGAAGATGCCTAGGTTTTTACGTGCGCATGGCCTTTGGGGTGAGGGCTGTTAAATGTGCGTGTGTGTTAGGACACAAAGGGGCTGTATGGGGGCTGCTGAGAGCTGTGCATGAAGTGTTGATGTGCTGAATGGATAGGGACAGTGGCGTGAAGAATGATGATGGAGATGATGAAGATAGGGGCTGCTGTCTTTGTGATGCGTGAACCCCCCAAAATGGTGCCTATCTCCTTATGCGTGTCTCTTGGTGAAGGTAAGGGGCTGAGTTGGGTGGTATCTTTAGGGGCAGTGAGCTGTTGGTGAAGGCAGTCCGTGAGAAGACGCAAATGGGTTGCTAAAATGGCTAGTTTGTGGTCAGTTTGTGGGCAATCCCCAAGGGTCTCTGGCGTGTGAAGAGGAGGGTTTGTTTAAAAGGCAGTGGGTGAGTTACTGGCATGAACAAAGGAGTTAATTTTGGGCATGATTGAAGGAAGAAATGAGGTGTAATTTGATGAGCTTTTCGGTGAGATGATGGAGGATGATTGAGGCAAAAACAAAGGAACTTTCGGTGATTGAAGGGATTTGTTGAATTTCTGGGAGAGGAATGGCGTGATGGAGGGAAAATAATGGAGTGTGGGGTTGTTTTTTTTTTGTTTGGTTTTGTTTGATGGAAGATGGGAATAGGCGTGTGGGGTTGAAAGGAAATTTGGTGTGTGGTTTTATTTTGGTGTGTGTGTTTGTAGGGGATGGATTTGTGAAGGAGGGGTTGTTAAATTTGGTTGTGGAATTTGTTTTGTTGTTGATTATTTAATTGTTTGTGTTGTGTATTTTTTTTTTGTGTTTAATTATTTGTTATTTTTTTTTTGTTAAAATTGTTATTTAATTGGTTTGTATTTTTTATGGTTTTTGTTTAATTTGAATATTAATTGGTTGGTGATTTTATTTTTACATGGAAGTTGAAGGGACACAGGGGTAGGTTTAAGGTTCGGGGCGAGAATAAAATTTGATATAGAGGCTCAACGAGTAAACCCGAGGTTAAGCGAGCGAACAAAATCCAACAAAACGTCAATTCTTGACTTTTTCCTTCCGACGTCCGCTTCCCGCGACTCCCGCGACTTAAAAGGTGGTGCCTCCGTACGAGGCTCATCATCGGATTGATATGCAAAAATACAGTGCCTACTGTCGCCCCCACTTTGATGGGACTTGTGCAGTGTGTGACAATGACAATCCTATCAAAGTACGTGCAATGCATTTTTACTTACCTTGCTCGCTAGCTGCCACCTGACTCACCTGTTGCTTCGAACTGAATTGATTTGGTGGTGAGGTACTGCGACCCATGGGTCTTGTTCCCGAAGTGAGCTGAGGGTCTTGTTCCCGATCTGAATTGTGTTGAGCTGAGGGTCTTGTTCCCTGAATTGAATTGTGGTGGGGGTCTTGTTCCCTGAACTGAGCTAAGGGTCTTGTTCCCGATCTAAATTGTGTTGAGGGTCTTGTTCCCTGAATTGAGTTGTGGGTCTTGTTCCCGATCTGAATTGTGTTGAGCTGAGTTGTGGGTCTTGTTCCCTGTATTGAGTTGTGGGTCTTGTTCCCGTGGGTCTTGTTCCCATTTTGGAGCTGAGGGTCTTGTTCCCTGAATTGAGTTGTGGGTCTTGTTCCCATTTTTGAGCTGAGGGTCTTATTCCCTGAATTATGTTGAGGGTCTTGTTCCCTGAATTGAGTTGTGGGTCTTGTTCCGTGGGTCTTGTTCCCGATCTGAATTGTGTTGAGCTGAGGGTCTTGTTCCCTGAATTGAATTGTGGTGGGGTCTTGTTCCCTGAACTGAGCTAAGGGTCTTGTTCCCGATCTAAATTATGTTGAGGTCTTGTTCCCTGAATTGAGTTGTGGGTCTTGTTCCTGTGGGTCTTTTTCCCATTTTGGAGCTGAGGGTCTTGTTCCCTGAATTATGTTGAGGGTTTTGTTCCCTGAATTGAGTTGTGGGTCTTGTTCCCATTTTGGAGCTGAGGGTCTTGTTCCCTGAATTATGTTGAGGGTCTTGTTCCCTGAATTGAGTTGTGGGTCTTGTTCCCATTTTTGAGCTGAGGGTCTTGTTCCCTGAATTATGTTGAGGGTCTTGTTCCCTGAATTGAGTTGTGGGTCTTGTTCCCGATCTGAATTGTGTTGAGCTGAGGGTCTTGTTCCCGATCTGAATTGTGTTGAGCTGGGGGTCTTGTTCCCTATCTGAATTGTGTTGAGGGTCTTGTTCCCTGAATTGTGGGTCTTGTTCCCGTTTGAGTTGATTGTTCCGTACCTGGCATGCTAAACCTCATACCCAGGGTGTCGCTGAAATATCTCCATACCCGGAGTGCCGTACCTGGCAAAACTGATTTGATGTCTCCATACCCGGAGTGCCGTACCTGGCTGAACTGATCTCATGCCTCCATACCTGGAGTGTCGTACCTGGCTGAACTGATCTGATATCTCCATACCCGGAGTTCCGTACCTGGCTGAACTGATCTGATGTCTCCATACCCGGAGTGTCGTACCTGGCAAAACTGATTTGATGTCTCCATACCCGGAGTGCCATACATGGCCGAACTGATCTAATGTCTCCATACCCGGAGTGCCGTACCTGGCTGAACTGATCTAATGTCTCCAAACCCGGTGTGTCGTACCTGGCTGAACTGATCTGATGATGTGGGTCTCTCCCCCAGAGTGCCATACCCGGCAAAGACTGATAGTGATGTGGGCCTCAACCCGCAGAATGCCATACCCGGCAAAGACTGATAATGATGTGGGCCTCGCCCCCAGAGTGCCATACCCGGCAAAGACTGATAATGATGTGGGCCTCGCCCCCAGAGTGCCATACCCGGCAAAGACTGATAGTGATGTGGGCCTCAACCCGCAGAGTGTCATACCCGGCAAAGACTGATAGTGATGTGGGCCTCAACCCGCAGAGTGCCATACCTGGCAAAGACTGATAATGATGTGGGCCTCGCCCCCAGAGTGCCATACCATGGCAAAGACAGATAGTGATGTGGGCCTCAACCCGCAGAGTGCCATACCCGGCAAAGACTGATAATGATGTGGGCCTCGCCCCCAGAGTTCCATATCCGGCAAAAGAGATAGTGATGTGGGCCTCAACCCGCAGAGTGCCATACCTGGCAAAGACTGATAATGATGTGGGCCTCGCCCCCAGAGTGCCATATCCGGCAAAGACTGATAGTGATGTAATGATTTATTTCAACATACTATATTGCTCTCCTCGAGATAATCTTAATAGCTAAACATATTTTTCGTCCTCAACGAATGCTTTGTGTCAAAACCAGAGAACCTTCAAAGTACTTGATACACTCAACTCCGATCGTGAAGAATGGGTGATCTGAACTAGACTCTTAGTGTGTGTGTGCTAAGGCTCTTTCGCAGCTTAGTCCTTAAGTAAGCCAACTTGGTGATTTCGTTTCAGAGAATCGAACCAGTGGGTCTAACCAACCTGGATGTCTTAATCACATTCTGTGATTACTTCAGCATACTCAACATGATATGGTTTTCATCCTTTTTTTCGTCTCTTTCTTTTTATTTTTTATTTTTTTTGCTTTTTTTTTATTTTTTTTTATTTTTTTTATTTTTTCTTTATCTTTTCTTTTTCTGACACACCTACCCTTTAAGGTAGTAGCATTTCTCCTCATGGTGGTCCTAATACTCGCCCATGGGTAGCTTCACACTTATCGGTTATATGTGGTCTATTTTTTTTTTCTTTTCTTTTTTATTTCAGAGACTTTTTTCTTTATTTCCAACCATATCATATATCATAGCATCAGTAAACGAGTGTGGACACCCAGGCAAACGGTCATTCACTAATACATCATCTCTTCAACTAGTCACCTCGATAACTACTCAGGCTTCTACTGCTAGGATCTCTTAATCAAGTGCTCGTGAGTCTAACTGAGATCAATCTATTCAGAATACCGGATGAGAGCACGTCTCACTTATTGTTTCTAGGTTTTCTCCCTACAGCATACAATGTCATCACTGGACATATGTATAACTATCAAAGACTTCTCTCACTCATTTTTTTTTCTTTCATCATTTGTTTTTCATTTTTCCTCTTTTTTTTTTCTCCAACAATTAAACTAGAGCACAAACTTTCAAATATTTCATGTCTTGTAATACCTGGTCAGTAGGAAACATCACTGATTAAGATCAATGTCCAATCTGCGCTTCTTGACACGATCACTATCTGTCCAGTCCAATTTGGAGAGGATGGGGTCGAGCTTCGGTTCAAAAGCTAGGATCTGGTCAATCAACTCTTCGGGCTTTGTCGTAGTCAAGAAAATATCTCCCACAGATTTGGTTGATGAACTCATATCTCTTGGCTTCCGCGAGAAACACAAACAGAAAATCGAAGAAATGCTCAACATTAAGTAGTCCAATGGGCTTCCGATGAATGTTCAAGTGCGCCCATGAAAGAAAATACCAAAAGAAGTCCTAAAAGGTCAAAAAGTTGTGGATCCTGTCCACCACAATAAGTCATGAAAGGTCAAAAAGTCTGGACCCTGTCTACAAAAATAAAAGAAAATAACAAAAGAAAAGTAATAGCTAAGGCAAAGGAATTGTGTACTCAATACGCCACTTGCTTGATATAAATTCATTAGGATGCATCTCAAGAATTCTTTCTTTACTCAGCCACCACTAATGAATTAGCTCCCATCTTTGTGATTGCCCAAACACCATTCCTTCCGTCTTAAAATGCTCCGTCTAGGCTTTTACCTACAAAAATAAAACACAAAATTAAAAAATTCTACAACATGTATACACAAAACATGAAAACAGAAATTGCAACAAAGTGCATGGGTTGCCTCCCTGCTAGATTCATCGTTTTCAGCTAGACATGACCGAAATCCATCTGTCAATGTGGCTTCAATGTCATCCTCAGTGCTTGTGTCACCTTTTGATCTTTGCCGCTTTTTTTTTCTTTTTTTCTTTTTTTCTTCTTTAAAACATGCGAATACAAAATAACAGAATAAAGACATGTACATGTAATGTATACACATACATGTGTAGAGATACTCCATGATCTTGATGGGTGAGACCCTCATTGTGCTCCTCGGCGCCATGTGTTTCCTCCTGCCAGTTCTTCCCTTCTGTTTAAAACCTGCAAACATAGGACAACACAAGAATTGCAAATACGTTATGTGTATTCATGCATGTATATGTTTCTATCCCGTTGGGTTAGGCCTTCCGCCAATTCCCTTGGTGACTGCTCGGTCTTCTCTTCCTCAGGCAAAGTACAGCTTCAATCTGTCAACATTGATCGGCTCGGTGAACTCGTTCCCTTCCAAGTCTGATAGTTTCACTGCTCCGTTTCCCAATTTCTGAATGGTTATCCTGTCTTTTCTGCTTGCTTCTTCCGAGGATTCCCCGATGGTCTTTCCATTCTGATTGTAAAACTTTCTGTTATCGGCTATACCGGGTACGATCAAACTGGCCACAACATTATCAGAACTTGCAACATCTCAATAATTTCGGTTACTTTAATCTCCAATTGATCCAGGCGGGATCTCTCGTTTGCTAACTTGCTCATGTTGACTGACGGTCTCTTGACGAGTCTCTCTGCTTTCCTAACCCAACGGGAATCTATGGTAGGTAAAAGCCTAGACGGAGCATTTTAAGACGGAAGGAATGATGTTTGGGCAATCACAAAGATGGGAGCTAATTCATTAGTGGTGGCTGAGTAAAGAAATAATTCTTGAGACGCATCCTAATGAATTTATATCAAGCAAGTGGCGTATTGAGTACACAATTCCTTTACCTTAGCTATTACTTTTCTTTTGTTATTTTCTTTTATTTTTGTAGACAGGGTCCAGACTTTTTGACCTTTCATGACTTATTGTGGTGGACATGATCCACAACTTTTTGACCTTTTAGGACTTCTTTTGGTATTTTCTTTTATTTTCGTGGATAGAATCCACGAGCTTTTGACCGCTCACAATTTCTTTTGTTGTTTTCTCTTATTGTCGTAGACATGATCCAGAGACTTTTTGACCTATGACGAATTCTTTTGTGGTTTAGCTAGTAACCATTCAGTGGAAGATATTAGTGCAATTATTACTCACCCCTTTTCAGGTTCTATAAATTCAGCTCAACATTTCTCTCCTCAACACATCCAGATATACATCCAAGTAAGAGAAAGAAAATGGAAGCAACTTCACAGCAGCGAGTTAAGAAAATTTGTGTTTTCTGTGGATCCAACACTGGTAATAAACCAGAATTCGTTGAGGCTGTAAAAGAATTGGGGCGAGTCATGGCTGAGAAGAATATACACCTAGTATATGGCGGTGGAAATCTGGGAATGATGGGAATCGTTTCAAAAGCCGTTCAGGATGGTGGCGGTCATGTTTTGGGAATCATCCCAAGACCTTTGGCGGATGAACAGTTAATTGGACCAACAAATGAAGATGAACGCATCGTATCAGGTATGTCTGAACGACTCCATGAAATGATAAATACTGCAGATGCGTTTATTACGTTACCAGGTGGACTTGGTACCTTTGAAGAGATATTCACAGTGGCATCATGGGCGCACTTGAACATTTATCGGAAGCCCATTGGACTACTTAATGTTGAGCATTTCTTCGATTTTCTTTTTGTGTTTCTCGCGGAAGCCAAGAGATATGAGTTCATCACCAAATCTGTGGGAGATATTTTCTTGACTACGACAAAGGCCGAAGAGTTGATTGACCAGATCTTAGCTTTTGAACCGAAGCTCGACCCCATCCTCTCCAAATTGGACTGGACAGATAGTGATCGTGGCAAGAAGCGCAGATTGGACATTGATCTTAATCAGTGATGTTTCCTACTGACCAGGTATTACAAGACATGAAATATTTGAAAGTTTGTGCTCTAGTTTAATTGTTGAAGAAAAAAAAAGAGAGAGAGGAAAAATGAAAAAAAAATGATGAAAGAAAAGAAAAAAAATGAGTGAGAGAAGTCTTTGATAATTAGACATATGTCCAGTGATGACATTGTATGCTGTAGGGAGAAACCCTAGAAACAATAAGTGAGAGACATGCTCTCATCCGGTATTCTGAATAGATTGATCTCAGTTAGACTCACGAGCCAAGTCTACTCAACATACATATTGGTCAAAGTAGTCTAAATTCTTATAAAACCTAAATCTAGGTTTGCATGCTTCAAAAGTAAACTTTCATAACATAATACATTAAATTATATATACAAAAGAAAACATGTGGCCCAAGAATTCAGCCGTTCTTAATATAGGACCTCGCATGCCGGTTGGACGTATTCCACGTCAACCGAACATGCCATGTCCGGGACAACAAAATAAAATATAACAAAGGGTGCCCTCAGGTTACCTTTTAAGTTGCTTTTTGGGAGTGCGTTTCACGGTGCCGGAAGGGTTATCGTTTCCACCGTTTTCACTGATCTGCTATTTCGCTGTTTCCTCGGTTCACTATTTCCGCTGTTTCCACCAGTTTACTATTTCCGCTGTTTTCTCTGATTTACTCGCTATTCTGTTCGCTATTTTCTCTGTTTTCTTCGTTATTTAACTTGGAATTTTCTCTGTTCACTCGTCATTTCCGGGCTATTTTTGGGTTAGTTCCGGGATGATTTCTGGGGTTGTTTTCACGTGGGTTTTGGGGCTATCTTTTTCGTATGCATGGGTTGTTTATAGGGTTTGTTATGTGAAGTATAGTGGCTGGTTTATGTGGTTATTTTCGTGAGAAGTTCGTGGAGTTTAAAGGGCTGTTGTGGTCTGTTTCACGTGAGGGAGTAAATGGTCGTGAGGCTAGGGTTTTTTGGTGAGGGTTCACTTGGAGGGTTATTTGCTGGCAGTTTTGCGCGTGAAGTTTGGAGGCAATTTAGGGTTGTGGAGGGCTAATTACGTGCATGGAATGAGTGATTTTTAAGGGTTATGTGGGTGCGTGAAAGTGCAAGGGCAGTAGGGTTTTGTGGCTACCGTAGGGGTGTTGGCTAGGCGTGAGGCAGTGGATTGAAGGCAATGGCTGGGCGTGGTTTTTGTGACAATGAGCTGAGTGTTTTGTGGCCCGGGGACATGTTCATGAAGAGGATTTGCTGAGTGGATTGCAGTGGAGTCGAAGTGCAGTGATGTGTGAAGGATGTTGCTGGGTGGAGGGCTGTAAGGACGTTGATGAAGGTCTGATTTGGCGTGGATGGCTTCTGGTTTTGGCCTTGTGTGGAGGTGGCTGGGACGTGTGGTTATGGTGTGAGTTGAAGTGCTTTTCGTGGGTGGGCTGGCAGTGGTGTCTGTGCGCTGTTTGAGGGCTCGACAGAGGGTCCTCGCGTGGGCAGATGGCGTGCTTGTGAATGAAGGGAAGCTATGGCGTGAGACAGAGGCAGTGAGTGGAGGGGCTGGACAGTGCGTGAGGCCGTGAAGTGAGGGTGCTGAAGGTTTTGAGTGTTGGCTGCCGAGAAGCTAAAGGGTGTGTGAAGGTGCAGTAACGTGGAGAGCTGAGGGTGTGATGAGGCTAGTGATGAGTGGATGGGTTGCTTCAGTGTGTGGCCGTGAGAGGTGAGGGCTGAAGGATGAGTGTTGCTTGCGTTTTTGAGAGGAGAAGATGCCTAGGTTTTTACGTGCGCATGGCCTTGGGGTGAGGGGTGTTAAATGTGCGAGTGTGTTAGGACACAAATGGGCTGCATGGTGGCTGCTGGGAGCTGTGCATGAAGTGTTGATGTGCTGAATGGATAGGGACAGTGGCGTGAAGAATGATGATGGAGATGATGAAGATAGGGGCTGCTGTCTTTGTGATGCGTGAACCCCCCAAAATGGTGCCTCTCTCCTTATGCGTGTCTCTTGGTGAAGGTAAGAGGCTGAGTTGGGTGGTATCTTTAGGGGCAGTGAGCTGTTGGTGAAGGCAGTCCGTGAGAAGACGCAAATGGGTTGCTAAAATGGCTAGTTTGTGGGCAATCCCCAGGGGTCTCTGGCGTGTGAAGAGGAGGGTTTATTTAAAAGGCAGTGGGTGAGTTACTGGCATGAACAAAGGAGTTAATTTTAGGCATGATTGAAGGAAGAAATGAGGTGTGATTTGATGAGCTTTTCGGTGAGATGATGGAGGATGATTGAGGCAAAAACAAAGGAACTTTCGGTGATTGAAGGGATTTGTTGAATTTTTGGGAGAGGAAATGGCGTGATGGAGGGAAAATAATGGAGTGTGGGTTGTTTTTTTTTGTTTGTTTTGTTTGGTGGAAGATGGGAATAGGCGTGTGGGGTGTTGAAGGAAATTTGGTGTGTGGTTTTTGTTTTGGTGTGTGTGTTTGTAGGGGATAGATTTGTGAAGGAGGGGTTGTTAAATTTGGTTTGTGGAATTTGTTTTGTTGTTGATTATTTAATTGTTTGTGTTGTGTATTTTATTTTTGTGTTTTAATTATTTGTTATTTTTTTTGTTAAAATTTTTATTTAATTGGTTTGTATTTTTTAATGGTTTGATTTAATTTGAATTTATTTAATTGGTTGGTGATTTTATTTTTGCATGGAAGTTGAAGGGACACAGGGGTAGGTTTAAGGTTCGGGGCGAGAATAAATTTTGATATAGAGGCTCAACGAGTAAACCCGAGGTTAAGCGAGCGAACAAAATCCAACAAAACGTCAATTCTTGACTTTTTCCTTCCGACGTCCGCTTCCCGCGACTCCCGCGACTTAAAAGGTGGTGCCTCCGTACGAGGCTCATCATCGGACTGATATGCAAAAATGCAGTGCCTACACTTTCTCTTTAACCCATGTAACGAGCTTTGGGCCAGTGACTCCTAGACCAGTTGGCCTTAGGGCACTAAATTTTTAAAACACCCATACAGACTTAATTGCTCGAGTTAGAGAGGCTACGAAAACGAACTTATTCAAACACATTTTTTTTTTCAAATTCAAGCTCTACCATTTTACGTGAACAATTACTGCTTACTGAAACTAGATGTTCGGTTACTAAGTAAAAGCTTAATTATTATCATCATTTTTTTAAAACTAACTCAAGCTCTACCATTTTACGTGAACAATCACTGCTTGTTGAGGTAAGATTTCCGGTTACTAAGTAAAAACATAATTAATTTTTTTGAATAAAAACACAAATTCCACTGCCTTTAGGGGTTACCTCCAACAAACTAGAGAACTTGATATTACAAAATTTTCACTTACAACCCATGAACATATGTTACCGTGTATGTTGATAATATATGTCAAATGAACATATGAAGATCAAATTTAATCAATATTATGGAGAATTCACAAATTTAAATGATTCAAAAAGAAAGGAATAAAAATATCTTGTTACGAACATTGAGATACGTCTCAGGAGCGAAAACTCCTTACACTGCCATCTCTGAATAACAATTCCACTTGGTTAGTCAAAAATTTATTGTTGGTTTGTGCATAGTTTTTTTTAATATAAAAATCACAAGAGAAAATCAACACAAAATATTTTTTTTTTACACACAAAATAATAATAAAGCAAAAACAACATAATTGTTTTTTTACATAAAACAACAATACAAACAAAAATATTTTTTTCAAGAAAAACACAACAATGAAATATAAAAATGAAAACTATCTAGTCAATTATCTCCTCTCATAATCAAATTGAGACATTGTCCCCAATGTCTGAATAAGAAGAAGTGGAGTTTAGAATACATCAACTATTTAGTGTGGAATTGACAATTAAATCTACGACTATATAAAAGAAAAATTACAGATTAAGATCAAAGTCCACTCTACGCTTCTTGCCACGTTCATTACCAGACCAGTTCAAGTTTGAAAGAATGAGGTTGATTTTTGGTTTATAAGCTAATAGTTGGTCAATTAATTCATTAGTTTTTCTTGCAGTTATGACGATATCTTTTACCGATTTCAAAATGAATCCAAGTCTTTTGGCATCCTCAAGAAATACTAAAAGAAAATCGAAAAAAATGATCAACATTAAGTAGTCCAATGAGTTCTTGGTGAATGTTCAAGTTATACTATGATGCCATTATGAATATTTCTTCAAGCGTGCCCAGTCCACCCGGTAAAGCAATAAAAGCGTCAACATGATTAATCATTTCAGTAAGTCTCTCAGACATACCTGAGACAATGTAATCTTCTCCATTTGATTTTCCGATGAGGTTTCCGTCTGCCAAAGGTTTTGGAATGATCCCCAAAACTTGACTACCCTCTTCTTACACAGCCTATGAAACACATCCCATCAATCCAAGATTGCCACCGCCATATACTAAGTGCATGTTTCTTTCCGTCATAACTCTACCCAATTTTTTTGTAGCTTCAACAAATTATGGTTTAGTTTTAGAGCCAATTCCACAAAATACACAGATATTAGTGACTCGTCGTCTTGAAGTTTTCTCCATTTTTACTCTCTCTTATATCTAGATGTGTAATAAATTCACTAGTACGTGTGTAGGCACTGCATTTTTGCATATAAGTCCCTATGATGAGTCTCATTTGGAGACACTACCTTTTAAGTCACGGAGGTCACGGAAAACGGACATCAGAAGGGGAAATTCAGAATAAACAAGGTTCACTGTTTTCGTTCGTGCTGCGTTCGTGTATACGTTCGAACGCCAAACAGATTACGGGCGTTCGTGCCGCGTTTGAGGAAGCGTTCGAACGGTGTCGGTAATTCTGGTTTTGCTGCTAGCCTCACATTAAGCCCAATTCGCCCAAGCCTTGGCCCACACGCCCAAGCCCACTTAAAACACATATTTAACACATGGTGAAATAAAAACAAATCTAAAAATCACATACCAAATTAAAATAAACATTAAAATTAATCAAATATTTTAATTCCTTAATTAAGATATTCACCCACCAATTACACAAGATTCCTTCCTAACTAAACAAAATCACATACCAAACTTAACAAATATCATGCCTAATTAAATCAATCATAACAAATTAAATATTTTGTATTCCTAATCTAGCCAAGATTTGTCCCCCCTCAATCTAATCATTTCCTTGTTGAATACCAAATCAAATCCTCCTTTTAATGCCAAAATCCCTTCCTTGTGAGACAAGGAGTAGCCCTAACCTTCCTCTATATAAACAACCCCTAACCAAGACATGATGGCCCTAGCTCATTCATACAAAAAAAAGCCTCCACTAGCACATTCACATAAAGAGACTAGCCTCTCTATTCACACCTAATATACTCAAGAAACAACCTAGAATTTTCCTCTCCTCCTCCTCCCTTTCCACCGAAAACAACACTCCCCCTAAACACTCTCCATAACCGAAAATACACCCCCAAAACAGCAGCCAAATCCTCTTAAAACAGTCTCTCAAATCCTCAAAACAGTAACATAAAAACTGCATTCATAATCGTTAAAATAATCACACAAGACTACACTAAAAACCCACAAAAAACACTCGGAACAGTCCGTTGAAACGTCAAAGCAAGTGACCTGAACAGTGAGTAGCAAAACAGAGGCCGAACAACAGCAGAACGGAGACCGAACAACAAGTAAAATAGCAAAACAGTGAGCTAGGACGTTAAATCAGTGAATCGGAGGAGTTGCGGAGCATTCCCCCCCTTTCGACGACCGTACACCGTACTACCGAGAGACGACAAAAAGGTTAGACCTGAGGGCACCTTGTATTTATTATCTTTCATTTGTCTTTTATTTATTTTAATATATTTTTTATTGCATGAGAGTCGTTTTGTTGAGGCATGATGTGAATTCCGGATAAACGGAATGCATGTTCTCTTTTGTGGTATATCGGATGGAAACCCGGACGTAAATTCCATAGCCGAATCCGAATGGACGGTAGTACGGTCTGCACTCGGGATACAACTCCACGTACCACTTGAGAGATACATATATTCCGTTTCATCCAAACTTGTATTGGAGCATGATGTAGTTAGTACGTTATTTATTTATTTAGCCTGATTAGGCCTAGTGCGTTATTTATTCTTAAGCATGATTTAGTCCTTAGTATGTTAATCTTTATGCATGATTTAGATATCCATGTGATCAGATATGTCGTTGTTGTGATCCTGTTTGAATGCGGTATCTAAAACCATATGAATGTATGCAATCTGCCAGTTCCCGTTCGAACGCGTCATCGAACGCAACTCTAATGCGAACCTTCTGTTTACAATTCGAACGCGTTATCAAACGCTACTCGAACGCGCATGCATTTTGTATCATCAGGTCTGGTCCCGTTCGAACGCGTTATCAAACGCTACACGAACGCGGACATTCTGTTTACCGTTCGAACGCGTTTACGAACGCTACACGAACACGCACACACTGAACTGAGTCTGTCTCATCATATTTAATGCATAATTGTCTCTTGGGTGATCTCTCTTGCATTATGTAGTCAATCATATTATTTGTATTCCTGCATTTATCCATTCGATGTATTCATGAGATAGTACCCAAGCATGATTAGGTTGTTCTTAGTTTTCCATATCATATGATTGGAATATGTTCATGAGATTGCCATGTGATGTTGTATGTTGTGATGATTAATTTCATGCATGTGGATTTAAAAACATGATACTCTTGAAATAAGTGTTACTTAGGCCTGATTAAATTATTACGTAAATCCTTTCATTACAAGTGACATAAGTAAGGGACCATTCCGAACCCAACGGTTTGAGGTCTTCCATTGCGAGGGGTGAGTGCGGCCTTAAATCTCATTTTCCCGGTTCACACAGGGTGGCGACTCCATTATTCTCCGGTTTAGTCCCCGTGGCTACTCCGTACTCCCGACTGGGCCGCGAGCCCGGGACAGCATGCGTCGCCCCAGATCCTGTGTCCCCACAGTCTGGCGACTCCACTGGGGATAGAGAATCGGCCCCGAAATATTGTCTTGTAATGTTTGGATTTATGTTCTAATTGACCGTGTCTATAGTGGATAAAATGAGGGTTTAATCAAGGGCATTTTGAGGCTAGGTAATGGTTTGGTGTCTTCCTTCATTCACTACCTTTCTAGAAGGAAAAGCTGTGAAGACACCTATATAGCCATCTACTCGTAGCCTATTGTGATGGACTAATTTGGAGGACTCGTTGTTTATTCCTGACAACAAGCGATAAGAGCTAAGAGGCTTGGGTATTTAAGTGAGCCTCGCTCCACCCTCCCTCTGGGGAATCTACAACGGGGAAATCCATTTGACAGTCCATCACACACCATAGCTCATTGGCATGTACCTTAGTGTATAAAAAAAGGGTGCGCTCACTTGGTCGCTCGAACCCTTGAGTGGGGAGACCTAGTTGTGGGCCATCCTTCGCCGGTGAGAGCCTTTGTCTACACTCTTGCGAACCCACCCATAGACCGGGTTTGTATGGTTAAAGTAACAATTATTTCCTTGAATATGTACTTGTGGACCATCCTCATTTGGATGCAGTTGGACTATTGTCAGAAATGCGAACCTGCTGGGCCATTTAAACTGGGGCGAGTTCGTACCTTATGACCATTGGGCCCAAAGCTTCTGAAATGTTGATGGGCCATTCCGTAGAAATTATTACTTTATGTTTGCATTATCTTTCCTTGTGCTTGTGTTCGGAACATTACCATTTGGATTAGTTGGGCTCCTTGCCATAAGATGTGAACTTGTTGGGCCATTTAAACTAGGACGAGTTCACTCCTATGACAGTTAGCCCAAAAGTTTCTAAAATGATAACGGGCCGATTTGTTTGAAGAATTTTAGTTGATGTAGTATGTTATATATGTTACATGCATCTCATGCACCCCATGCATACATACATATGTTAACCCTTGTGTTCTGAAAGCCATCATAGATTCCCGTTGGGTTAGGGAAAAGGGAAGACTCACTAAAATACTGGGAACAGACATGAGTGAATAAGATATTGAAGTATCCCGTATGGATCAGTTGGAAAACGGTCTCGCCAAGGTCATCGAACAGTTGCAAGCCATGACCACTGCCAGGGCAAATATGGCTGTGCCCCGTGCTGGGGGGATTCTGAGAATGTGAGGCATGAGGAGCCTTCGAATGGGTTGGGGGATGTTGTCCCCACTTTTGATGATGATATGGCAGAGTATGAAACAGGCAGAGTGATTGGGTCTCAGGCAGAATTTCAGAAGCTTCGGGATCATGTTGAAACAGTTACCCGCAAAATGAGGGGTAAGAATGAGGATTTGCTAGATTATGAGGCAATGACCTTCGGAGAACAGCTGCCAGCTCAGTTTAAAATGCCCGACATGGCCAGTTTAATGGGAATGGAGACCCGAGAGTCCATCTGCAGCAATATGTCTCAGTCATGAGTTCAATGGGCCTATCACAGCGCTAAATCCAAAGATGTTTGGGATGTCACTCGAGGGGGCATCTGTGGTTTGGTATCATAGCCTTAAGAAGAAGGTTAAGGAAGATTGGAAGGAACTAGCTGATGCTTTCCTGAAGCAGTATGTCACTGACCTAAAGATCGATCTATCACTCCGTGATCTGGAGAATGTTAAGCAGAAAGCGGGAAGAGTTTTAAGGAGTATGTGGACCGCTGGAGGGGTCAGTTATTGAAGATGCAGACTAGGCCCTCGGAGAAGGACCAGATTAAAATGATTATCAAGGGCCCAGGCCCTCCATTTACAACAAGTTGAGGAGGATGACCTCCATGATTACAGACTTTCGGCAGTTGAGGGAGACTGTCATGGACATTGAAGACGAAGAGGCGGAAAACAGAAAGTTTTATGGCCAGAATAAAAGAACTTTTGGGGGCCTTCTGAGACAAAGCCCGCTACTGTCGAAGTCGCTGCCATCAGAAACGGCAATTCTCCAACCTTGGTAGACCTTTGTCGAAGGTATTTGAAAAGTTACAGGGACAAGGAATCTTGAAACCCTTAGAAGGCAAGCCACTTCCACACCCCCACCGCCACACATAAATGTGAACCTTTATTGTCACTTCCACCAGCTACATGGCCATGACACTGACAACTGCACCCGCCTCAGGCATGAAATTCAAGATCTCATAGATTCCTATAAAATACCCAACCCATGAAAAGAACAACCCAACACACACAGAAACCCTCAACCACCAAGCTTCTTACATGGATGACATGTGAAGAACCAAAGGCCGAGGAAGAAGGCAGTGCTGCGGATGTGGAGCTGTTCCTCCTAGTCTATTTGATCCAGTTTTTTTAAAAAAGACATTGTTTTGTACTTGTTCGAACTCTTTTCCTCAACGATAATAAAGACGTTCATTTCGCTGAATCTCTTCTGCAATATGAGTATATTTGAGAAAAACATTCAACCTTTGTACTATGAAATCAGTGATGTTTAGAACCGGGGAATCCTCGGAATAAGCAAGCTGAAAGGAAATGACATCCATCATAAATGGGAAATGGAGCAGTGAAACTATCAGACTTGGAAGGGAATTAGTTCACCGAGCCGATCAACATAGACAGATTGAAGCAGTGGTTTGCCTGAGGAAAAGAAGACTAAGCAGTCACCAAGAGAATTGACGGAAGACCTAACCTGACGGGATAAGAACATTCATACTGCATACACGTAACACATTTTGCATCCTTTCGTGTTTGTTTTGTTTCGTATTCACAGGTTTTGAAGAGAGAAAAAGAAAAGTGGCAAAGACAAGCCCCATCAGAAGCAGTAACAGTCACAATGTCAGCAGTCTTCAGGAATGAATCACATGGGCGAGGCCCATATCAGCAGTATCAGTCTGGGGGTGAAGCCCATATCAGTATCAGTCTGGGGGCGAGGCCCACATCCTTATCAGCATCAGTCTGGCCGGGTATGGCACTCTGGGGGCGAGGCCCACATCCTTATCAGCATCAGTCTAGCCGGGTATGGCACTCTAGGGCGAGGCCCACATTAACATCAGATCAATTTTGCTGGGTACGGCACTCCGGGTATGAAGATACATAATCAGTTTTGCTGGGTACGGCACTCCGGGTATGGAGACATCAGTTTCGAACGCCAGGTATGGCACTCCGGGTATGGAGATATTACTGCGACGCCCGGGTACGAGGTTTAGCACGCCATGTGCGGCACTCGGGTATGGAGATATTACTGCGACGCCTTGGGTATGAGGTTAACAAGCCGAGAATGGCACTCCAAGAATGGAGCAGAGTTCAAGAATGAACAAGCCGAGAATGGCAATCCAAGAATGGAGCAGAGTTCAAGAATGAACAAGCCGAGAATGGCAATCCAAGAATGGAGCAGAGTTCAAGAATGAACAAGCCGAGAATGGCAATCCAAGAATGGAGCAGAGTTCAAGAATGAACAAGCCGAGAATGACAATCCAAGAATGAAGCAGAGTCCAAGAATGAACAAGCCGAGAATGGCAATCCAAGAATGGAGCAGAGTTCAAGAATGACAAACCGAGAATGGCACTCTAGGAATAGAAATACAGTTCAGGAATGAACAAGCCGGGAATGACACTCCAAGAATGGAAGCACGGTTCGGGAATGGACCACCTTACAGTAACAGTTCGGGAATGGACACCTCACAGTAACGGTTCGGGAATGGACCACCTCACAGTAACAGTTCGGGAATGGACATCTCGCGGTAACGGTTCGGGAATGGACCACATCACAGCACGGTTCGGGAATGAACCAGGGGTCGCAGCACCTCACCACCCAAATCAACTCAACTCAACACGTGGAAAGTCAAGTGGCAGTTGGCGAGCCAGGTAAGTAGAAATGCATTGCATAACTTTGATAGGATTGTCACTGTTACACATTACACAAGTCCCATCAAAGTGGGACGACTGTAGGCACTACATTTTTGCATATAAGTCCCTATGATGAGTCTCATTTGGAGACACTACCTTTTAAGTCACGAAGGTCACAGAAAACGGACATCGGAATGGGAAATTCAAATAAACAAGGTCACTGTTTTCGTTCGTGCTGCGTTCGTGTATACGTTCGAACGCCAAACAGATTACGGGCGTTCGTGCCGCGTTCGAGGAAAGCGTTCGAACGGTGTCGGTAATTCTGGTTTTGCTGCTAGCCTCACATTAAGCCCAATTCGCCCAAGCCTTGGCCTACACGCCCAAGCCCACTTAAAACACATATTTAACACATGGTGAAATCAAAACAAATCTAAAAATAACATACCAAATTAAAATAAACATTAAAATCAATCAAATATTTTAATTCCTTAATTAAGATATTCACCACCAATTACACAAGATTCCTTCCTAACTAAACAAAATCACATACCAAACTTAACAAATATCATGCCTAATTAAATCAATCATAACAAATTAAATATTTTGTATTCCTAATCTAGCCAAGATTTGTCCCCCCTCAATCTAATCATTTCCTTGTTGAATACCAAATCAAATCCTCTTTTTAATTCCAAAATCCCTTCCTTGTGAGACAAGGAGTAGCCCTAACCTTCCTCTATATAAACAACCCCTAACCAAGACATGATGGCCCTAGCTCATTCATACAAAAAAAAGCCTCCCCTAGCACATTCACATAAAGAGAAAAGCCTCTCCATTAACACCTAATATACTCAAGAAAACAACCTAGAATTTTCCTCTCCTCCTCCTCCCTTTCCACCGAAAACAACACTCCCCCTAAACACTCTCCATAACCGAAATACACACCCCCAAAACAGCAGCCAAATCCTCTTAAAATAGTCCATAAAATCCTCAAAACAGTAACATAAAAACTGCATTCATAATCGTTAAAATAATCACACAAGACTACACTAAAAACCCACAAAAAACACTCGGAACAGTCCGTTGAAACGTCAAAACAAGTGACCTGAACAGTGAGCAGCAAAACAGAGGCCGAACAGCAGCAGAACGGAGACCGAACAGCAAGCAAAACAGCAAAACAGTGAGCTAGGACGCTAAACTAGTGAATCGGAGGAGTTGCGGAGCATTCCCCCCTTTCGATGACCGTACACCATACTACCGAGAGACGACAAAAAGGTTAGACCTAAGGGTACCTTGTATTTATTATCTTTCATTTGTCTTTTATTTATTTATAATATATTTTTTATTGCATGAGAGTCGTTTTGTTGAGGCATGATGTGAATTCGGATAAACGGAAGGCATGTTCTCTTTTGTGGTATATCGGATGGAAACCCGGACGTAAATTCCATAGCCGAATCCGAATGGACGGTAGTACGGTCTGCACTCGGGATACAACTCCACGTACCACTTGAGAGATACATATATTCCGTTTCATCCAAACTTGTATTGGAGCATGATGTAGTTAGTACGTTATTTATTTATTTAGCCCGATTAGGCCTAGTGCGTTATTATTCTTAAGCATGATTTAGTCCTTAGTATGTTAATCTTTATGCATGATTTAGATATCCATGTGATTAGATATGTCGTTGTTGTGATCCTGTTTGAATGCGGTATTTAAAACCATATGAATGTATGCAATCTGCCAGTTCCCATTCGAACGCGTCATCGAACGCAACTTGAACGCGAACCTTCTATTTACCGTTCGAACGCGTTATCAAAAGCTACTCGAACACGCATGCATTTTGTATCATCAGGTCTGGTCCCGTTCGAACGCATTATCAAACGCTACACGAACGCGAACCTTCTGTTTACCGTTCGAACGCGTTTACGAACGCTACACGAATGCGCACACACTGAACTGAGTCTGTCTCATCATATTTCATGCATAATTGCCTCTTGGGTGATCTCTCTTGCAATATGTAGTCAATCATATTATTTGTATTCCTGCATTTATCCATTCGATGTATTCATGAGATAGTACCCAAGCATGATTAGGTTGTTCTTAGTTTTCCATATCATATGATTGGAATATGTTCATGAGATTGCCATGTGATGTTGTATGTTGTGATGATTAATTTCATGCATGTGGATTTAAAAACATGATACTCTTGGAAATAAGTGTTACTTAGGCCTGATTAAATTATTACATAAATCCTTTCATTACAAGTGACATAAGTAAGGGACCATTCCGAACCCAACGGTTTGAGGTCTTCCCTTGCGAGGGGTGAGTGCGGCCTTAAATCTCATTTTCCCGGTTCACACCGGGTGGCGACTCCATTATTCTCCGGTTTAGTCCCCGTGGCTACTCCGTACTCCCGACCGGGCCGCGAGCCCGGGACAGCATGCGTCGCCCCAGATCCTGTGTCCCCACAACGTGCAAAATGATAATTGTCAGATGAACAATTAAATAGATCAAGAAATTCAAAATTTTTAGATATTGTCGGTAAAAGTAAAACAAATCAAAACAATAAATTAAAGTAGATCAAAATAGTAATTTAAAGTAAGGGAAATCAAAATAATAAATTGAAAAATATCTACTGGTAGTTCTGATTGTGGCTCACATCTTCCTCTGGTTTTACGTCCAGGAATGACTTGAACGCCCTCTATGGGTCGGAGATATGCTTCCCATCCAATTTTCTTATAAATTGGTAAACATAGTCTTTTAAAGTCAGATTCCTGATACTGTGTTGTTGTATTTCTTTTTGAAATTGTGTATGCAAATTGCAAATTATACGATGAACATGTCCACTAGGATGTGTCTCAAGAGTCAATGATATATCATCTAAAGACTCCTTACTCAAGCCATCTCTAATAAATTGAACTTTATTTTCGTGATTGTCAGACATCATTCTTAAAGAACGACAACGAGTGTTGCATGTCCAGCGTGCACATTGATAACAAACACCTAATTGTTTAGCTCTTCGTTTCTTAGCATATGTGTTTTTCCTTAAACCAGACATGTAAGAAATGAAAGAGTCAGATGACTCACCTGCCAAGCGAACCATTGCTTCAATTACCCAATGAATATCACTAGAAATACCATGGATCATAAAGAAGCCTCATTCTTTCGGTGCGTGCTTTGTAAATTTTCATCAGAGTATTTTGGGGGAGAGAATGAAAATGATTGTGGAGTTTTGAGAGAGTTTCTTCCATGCCTTGATGGCTCCAATCTGGAGGTATTTTTCCTTCTTGATCGCTTGTGAGAAAAGGGAGAAATTTCCACAGGATAAGTTTTTTCATCTCCAAGAAATGCATATTTCAATCATTCTGGCAAAGTCTTCAATTCCAAATTGGGTGCTTCCTCATATTTTTCTTCTTCCAGTATTCCTAGTCCCTCAAAATTTTGCTTCTCTCCATTATCTTCCAGTGCCTGTGTAGAATCGAGTAAAAAATCATTAGGAATATCTTAATCTAATTGTGTACTTGATTCAATAAAATTAGTTGTATAAATTTCTGTAGGATCAGATAAACTACCCTGAATATATTCATCCACAATCGGTTCAATTAGTTCCATGCTCTTGTCTTCACTGTCCTCACCATATGTTTGTTTCCACATGTTAAAAACATTAAGCTCCAGCGTCATATTGCCACATGACAAATTCATGATTCCATTCCTATAATTAATTAAAGCATTAACTATTAATAAAAATGGTCGACCAAGTATTACAGGAATTGGCTTATAACTGTCTGCTACAGTTGTGTTTCCAAGATAATAAAATCCACATGATATATGAATTTATCGACGTGTAATAACACGTCTTCAACAATTCCTTTCGGTACATTGACTGATCTTTCGGCAAGTAAAAGAGTAGTTGATGTTGGTTTTAACTCGCCAATATTAAGCTGTTGGTAAATCGAAAATAGAAGCAAATTGACACTGGCTCCAAGATCAAGCAAAACATATTCAATTTTTTGATTTCCAATCATACATGAAATAGTTGGACAACCAGGGTCCTTGTATTTTAATGCATTATTGGTTGAGAGAATGAAACTTACCTGTTCAGCTAGAAAAACTTTCTTTCTTACCTGATGTTTTCTTTTAACGATGCACAAGTTTTTCAGAAATTTGGCATAAGATGGTAACTGTTGGATGACATCTAACAAATGAATATTTCATATATATGTGGGGAATGGTTCAACTTTTTTATTTTTTTATGCTCGATGTCATGCGTCCGAAAAGATAAAGGTGTCATCGTGGCACTTGACTCACTCACAAAATAGTTATTTACTCATAAGTATAAGAGTGTCAAAGTAATAAAATAACCTGGTAAGTCCGGGGTCGATCCACATGGAAAAAATTTAGTAAAATAAAATAATAATTTGATTGAAAATAAAAAGATTGAGTTGTTTGAAGTGATTGAAATTTTTTAAATTGGATTGTAATAATAAAATAAAATACTGGGGGTTAGAGGATCCATGTTTATATTTCAAATTTAGAAATCTCACTTTTTATAATATATAAAATTATTATTATTACCCAATTAATTTATTTCAGGAATTAATTATGCCAAAATATATAAAACCAGCCATAAAAGCGATAATAACTTTTGTCTATAACAAGTCCAATTAGGTACTCAATTATGCCAAATAAATAAAATCAGCCATGTAGGCGGTAACAAAGTTTGTCAATAATTAATCCGTAATTAAATTAAATATTAATCATTAGATTATAATTTATATATTATAATATAAGTGAAATTAATCTATATTTTCATATTAAAAACTTCACCCTTTACCCCAACAGGACGAAATTAGCTACTAATGATTTGAATAAAACCACTCATAATTTTACTGCTGAAAGAAAAAGAAATTATAAGAAAACTTTTAAAAAAATAAATATACAAGAGCTAGAACTTCATAAATTTTTAGAAAAAACTATGGAATCCAAGCCGAGTAAAATGAGGTGCCGAGCACCTCAATTTATAGAGGTGCTTGGCCCCTCTCTCAAAGCTTTCATTTCATTTTTAAGATTATTAATTTTTTAAAGTCATACAACTTTTATAAAATTGTATGAATTTGAAGAGCAAATGGAAAATGATGCCCATCTGTCGGTGGGTTGTCATTTTCCTTTTTTTATTTTAATTTTTTTACAAATTGACAATGACTTTTACATATACACTTTGGCTTTTTCATCGATTTTGGCCTTGAAAACTTCAGAACTAGAAAATCTTGTCAACAACAAAATTGTACATATTTGAGTCTTCTTTCATCTGGAACTAGAATCACTTTAATCCAATATCCGCATAAAAATTTAGGGCCAAAATACGAAAATTATACAAGGGTGGTATTTCCGAAATTATATACCCTGTTAGAACGCCCTTTTAAGTTTATGGTCTCTAAAATCCAAATGTCAAATCCATCTTTCTATTTATGCCTCCAAAGTATTATTTCACCTACAATAAATAAAAATCACAAGAAAACATAAATATAATTATTATTTAACAAATGTGCTAAATTAATGAGATTAATGAAATTTTAAGTGTAAAATGATTAATTTTTTTTTATTAAGTGTACACTTTTTAATACTCATCAGCACTCATATATAAAGGGAAAGTAAAAATCACCAAATGATACAAATCATTCATCCTCAATCTCATGAGCTTCATTACTCAATTCCTATCTATGATAACGGCCATCCCTATCTCATATTGGGTAGGTGTAATTGTGGGGAAATGTTTACACTTGAGTTGGATAGTCATATCCATCTGACTAATATTTTAGTTAGTTAGGCCCAATCTACATAAATTGTATAAAGAACACATGTTATCCTGACAGTGTGGGTGCATGCGCAACTATAGGTTGTACACGACTGCACATGAGTCGCGTGTTGGGATAAGGATAATGAAATGATCACGACAATCTCATATCTCATATCAAGTGAAATGCTAATATGTGGATTGAATAACCCTATCTATTTGACTAATATTTTATTTAGTTAAACCCAAACTACATTATATATACGCTATGGCACGGTCAGAGATGGAAAACAAATAGGTAATCAGTTTAACAAAGAAGAATGGATGGTGTTATTGTTTGATTCTCAGTGGTTCTTGTGTTAGTGCCTAGTTCAAATGCTATTATGGCCTTCGGATGAGTATTCATTGAACAGTAGTAGTTATAAGGTTATTAGTTGTATTGGTGGCATTACAGATTGCAGTACCCGCGTAGGTAGAGAATAAAAGATTGCAATGGAGATATCTGTAGAAATTGATTGATAAAGAGTGAAAAGTTTGTTTGTTTGTTTGTTTTTTTTTTTGATAATCGGGATGTCGGGCTAGCTTACACATACTTCGACTAATCATCGGGACCTGTACAAGCATCCATGCCATTTACAGTCTTACTGTTTGAACAGGCAAAGCAGATGGGAATGATGGATAAAGATTCCCTTAACTCATATATAATCAACTCCATGGAAGGTGTATTGAGTCTGAAAGCATACATCTCAGACTCTACTGCATCGTACAAAATATTTAAAGCCAGATTCAGTACAAAGTTCCTATCATATCCTGATGAAGAAGAGCATATGATGCTACTTTTGCATACCTGAAATTAGGGCCGGTCTTGACTGTAACGCGGGTTAGGTGGCCCGTTTATAAACCCCTTTTTTAATAATAATAATAATAATCATAACTGATGTTTAAAACGTAGAAATGGTCAAGGATCTTTAAGGAATAATTTTTATTTTTATTTTTTTTTTAATTTATATAATGGATTTTGTTATTATTAAACACCAGTTGTTGAAACTCCGAATGCGATGTCTGAAATGGAAATGGAAATTGAAATTAGAGACATGGGGCAAATGACATGATGAATCATCATCTTTAGAGTTTTTAAAATTAGGAGGGACCAATTTTAATTTTGAATAAAAGGTCTTATTGATGATTTCTTGCTTAGATTACCAAAAGGGAATATCTATATTCTCAAGTGCAATAACTCATAATATATGCTTCACATACAATACCATCAATTATCAAACCCCTCATGTGATGGATTTTTAAATAATTATTTTTTGAAAATTTATTTTAATTATGGTTGAGATGTTTAAATCTTTTTTTTTATTAATTTATAAATAATATAGATGTTAAATATATTTTTATCTAGAATAATGATAGAGCCAAAAGTTACACACACATATATATAAATAATATGATATAAACGTTTACAATTAATAAAAAAATAAACACAAAACCAAACTCAATATTGTATTATTTTCGACATTCTATATTTTACTTTAAAATATTGCTAGGTATTGCTTGGGGCCTAGTCTCATCAACTTTCAAGTTATCAACTAATTACGCAAAAGTAACATCTGCTGCTCTGTTTCTATAATTCTAATGCC
This sequence comes from Zanthoxylum bungeanum, assembly GCA_019454045.1. Lineage (NCBI taxonomy): Eukaryota > Viridiplantae > Streptophyta > Magnoliopsida > Sapindales > Rutaceae > Zanthoxylum > Zanthoxylum bungeanum. The sequence continues at coordinate 62,531 of SKCR01036168.1, forward strand.
GGCAATCACGCAATAAGAACACACACACTCATATATTAATTTTCTGTTTTCAAGTTATCTCTGAACAATTCATCTATTTGCTTGGCAGAAAGCGACCACCACAACAAGCGAAACCACCATAATATTTTAAACTTAAATGAAATCCTCTATATAGTGTTTCTATTTGCACAATTTTTTGTCAATGAGCGTGTAAAGTCTAAACCTCATGAGACAAAGTCACAACAAGTGGTGTTTGATTCAGTGAATAAGCCTCCAAGGGGCACAATCACACAAATTACAGTCTACTGATTACAAAGCTACGAAACTAAAATAAAATGCTCATTAAGAGTCTTCATTTTTTTTTTTGTTTTTTTTGGTTTCTTCCATTACTTGGCTTTTTTATAATGGAGAGCCTTGTCAACTGTTTGAGTGGTTCTGCTTCCTTTTCCACGTTTCATGCTTGCATGTAACCGCTGGATCATGCATTCAACTGCTGAGTTGTGTGTGGTAACTGCCAGAATGTGAGGAGCTGCTGTCTAACTGCTAGATCGTGGGGTTAACTGCAACGTGTCAGTTCGCACGATAATCGTCCTGATCGCTTTCCCCTTCGTCGTTCTTCGTCTGTTTTTTCCTTTGGTCGCCCTGGTTGCTTTTCGTCCTTTGACACGTCCTTTCTTTTCGCCTTTCATTGACTCGTTCGTCCTAGGACGATTTTCTTCACTAACAATTGTCCCCCAAATTCGCCTCGATTAATTTGGGAAATGAAATCGAGGCGAATTTCTTAACTTGGGTAAGGTTAGGATGATCGGCCTGATTATTAACTTGGCTTCGGCTTACTGATCCTCGCCCTGCATCTAATTATCACTTGCGTGTATTGACGACTGTCCTTTACATTCCCTATGTGAATCCATCATTTCTTCAATAAATGCGCGACCTTCCAACACGTCTTATCGAAAGGTTATCATGGCGCCAATTAATGTGTCGTTTTTCGCGTCATTTCGATGTCAAATCATGTCAAACGTCGCCCTTTTCATTTCCCGTTCTTTTTCTTCTTTCATCGAATTGGGCCGTGACACCTGTCCTAGGGCGATCCTTTCCCTTTTGTTATATAAGGGCTTGAGTCTTTTGTTGTCATCACTTTACTTTCTACTCTTTTCTGCAAAAATTTCCTTTCTCTTGCCCTCCACTTTCTTTGCTAATGGCGTCATCCTCTTCTGTTTCCAAAAAGGCCACCTCTACTTTCAGTGATTACCAAGCTGCATTGGGTGACTCTTTTGTGGGTGTCTTTGGCATCCACATCATTGATGAAAACTACGGTCAGTGCTCCCTGGGCCCCATCTTTGTTGACGACACCGCCATTGCCACGGCTCCCTTGGCTCAACTGTTCCCTTATGTTTCCAACCTTCCCTTTTTCGGAACCCCTGAATGTGTCTCCTCTTGCCCAGTCCAATCCTATCCGTACTTGGCCCAAACCTGACTCTTCGTTTGAGACCTGGTTCAAACGGATGAAGTTGCATGCAGAGACCCACACTTTCTTCGAAGACACTGGTTTGCTTCCTCTCATAGAGCTCTCTATGACCCTGCCTCATTTTGACCGAAATCTGTTCCCCACTTCGTTGCTCTTTTGGTCTTCTGACTATAACGTCTTTCTCTTTCCTTCTGGTCCTTTCACCGTCACCCTTCGTGACATCAGTGCATTAACTGGGTTAGCCCATTTGGGCGCGACCATTTCGGCTTGCACTACCTTTCGTTTCTCTCCTCCTTCAATGGACGCTTCGTTATTCTCTTCTTATTCCGCTTTCTTTCGTGCATTCTCTGAGTCAGCTGGTCCGGTCTCGGTGCTAGAACGCACCGCCTTCATTCACTATTGGCTTTGCAAATACATAATTTGTGCGCCCATTCAGAAACCCGTGGCGGGTTATCTCCCTATTTCATCGAATCTTGCTAATGGCCGTCGTTTGGACTTGACATCCTTTTTGTTGGCCGCTACTTACCGAGGCTTGGCCGTTCTCCAAAAACAACTTCGGTTTGGCGCTTCGTCAATCGCTTCCGGTCCTTTGTGGCTCGTCCAACTTGGACTCAGAGCCTATTTTCCGGTCTTTGGCTCAATCGAGTCGAATCGCTCATATTCTTTCGCATGCCTCTTATTCGACCAACTAGGGCCAACTTCTCTCATTCCTCGCTCCATTTTTGAATAATTTTACACCCTTTCTCGAGTTCCTTCTTTCTTTCATTCTCCTTGGGCGACAACCCCTCTTTTATCCATGAGCTTCCTGAATCTAAGGGGGATGAGTCGATCAATCGCATATGGCACAAATTTTTATGCAGCCGCGATTTGACTCATGACATTCTGACGGGAGCCAATGGTAAGGCTGAAGTGGAGGTATACTCTCCTAACTTCACTGCCCGCCAATTCGGTCTTGTTCAAGGATGGCCTCTCCCGTTTTTCATTCGCGTTCCACTTCATTGGGACCGTTTTAAGGTCCTTTCGTTTTCAGACATCGATCGGTGTTTGTCGGAGGCTCGCTCTTTACTATCTTCTTTTTCTTATGCCTCCTTCTCCACTTGCACATCAGTTCATCCTCTCTTCGACCATTTTTGGCCGTCTGGTCGTGAGAGACTTTTTTCTTTGCCTTCTGCTCGAGTCTTTTCCAACGTTCCATTTTCTTCGAAATCTTCAGAAATGGTTGGGTCAAAGAAGCCGATTGAGAAAGCCGGGCTGAAGAAAACCAAACAAGCTAAGCGGAAACAGCCTTATCCAACCCATAGCTCCGATTCAGATGAGCCCCTTATACTTCGTCGGGCTAAGGTACAATCTGAAATTTCTTTTTTTTTTTAATTTCATCTCTCGTGTAGACGTCCAGGACGGAATCGTCTTCTGGTATGCCCGAACTGGCTCAAAATTCGGGGCCTGAAGCTCCAGTAATCCAAAATCCTTTTGTGGAGGTTGAAGCTACTGAGATCCCGGTCGTTCAACTTCCATCTGATGGGGGTGAAGCGGACGAAATTCCAATCGTTCAACACCCACCAGAAGGGGATGAGGCAGCTGACGCCACCCATTCGACCAGGGCTGATCCTTAAGGTACGGGGTCAAGTATAGTATTAGGCCATCTGCGCCCGTTTTTTGAGGAAATCCCAAAGGACCATCCCTTATTTGAATATCACCCGTTGGACGATCTTGTCCATACTGTGCAAGAACCAGATGACGAGCCTATTCGGCCAGATAATGAGTCTGTTTGGCGTCATCTCAAACGGATTTATCCCTTGATGCGCAGATGGGCTGCTGCAGGATTTATGGGGAGTTATAGGGATATAGACGGCCTGTTCAGTCTGGCCGAATTAGAGTTACTGGAGGAGGCTCAGTCCATTTATATGGATGATGTTATTCGCCATATTTATGAAGAGTTGGAGGTTATTTATGTTTCTGACTCCGATTTTGATTCTTCTACAAAAGCCCACTCATCAGCCATGCCGCGACAATCATCACCTCCACGGGTAGTGTCCCCTGTCCCTTCGATGCAACAACCTTCCGCTCCAGAACGGCCGTCGTCCTCGGTTCCTTCGTCCTCTCCTCTTCGGGCGACATCTCATATTCCTTCGATGCAACAACCCGCTGTTCTTGAACGACCGTCATCTTCGGCTCCTTCATCTTCATCTCTTTGGGCGGCATCTCCTGTTCCCCCGCCCCAATCTTCTAGAGGAGAACCTGCATTACCACTTGAGGTCCCTATGGCAACTGCTGGTGAGCCATCGAATTCCACTCATAGGCCCGAAGCTGTAAGTCTTTTCCCTTTTCTTCTTTCTTTTATCATTATTTTGATTCGTTTGCTAATTCTTTTTTTTTGCATATAGGGGTCCAATCCATCACTGCAATCGGTCCAGGATATTCTGGATGATCTTGATCGGCTAGCTTCTACTCCATCTCAGCCCTCTCCATCTTCGGCTCGAGCTACTACAGACTTGGAAGTTCTCCGGGAAGTTGTTATGCAATATGCTTCTCTCACTTCGCTAGAAATCGGTCATGTCACTTCGCCCGAAAACATGCTCAAGTTGGAGAAGGTTTCTTCAGAGCTAGCTCGACTGCTGGATCTTCTTGTGCTGCCTATACTAGTGGAAGATCGACTTTTTCTCCAAGACTTGCAGAGCGAGGTTGCAACCCTTATTCTTCGTTATCGCAATATACACAGTCAGAAGGTTGGGCTTTGTTCTTCTATGGTCAAGAAAGAAAGGCTCCGTGATTCCCTTAACACTTTTCGCTGTACAATACAAGAAGCCACATAAGAAATGGTGATGTAGGAGTCGGTGCTATTGGATCTAGAGCGACAATTACAAGAGATTCAGCGCCTCATCGAGGAGAGTCGAATGAGAAGAGAGGCCAAGAGAAAAACCATTGCTTCTCAATTAGCTGAGGAGAGCACTTTTATGGCGGAGTTCAAAGATTTATCTCAAGTTGATTTTGAGAAAGGCTTGACCGATCTTGCGACGGCCGATTTGGAGATGCAGAAGGAATGTCATCGGTTGAGGGAGATGTTTTCGTTAATGGACTCCATTGAAAATTTTCAACGGCCTTCGGCCAGTAAATGACCATGTACTGTTTGTGTTGGACAATTATGACCCATAACGTCACTATTTGTACAGATCATGGTGTTGTTGTACAAATTAACTATGTGACAAAGGAGATTGCACTCTTATCATTTGTGATTAGATCACCTAGATGTATAAATGATAGGAGGTCCCTGTGATTTGTTCCTGGATTGAGAATGATATGAGACAGTATCAATCCACGAAGGATAAATCATTAAATATCCATAGTAAGAGTATTATCGAGATTGGACATCGATGAATACGTAAAAGACTAGTATTACACTTGTGCGCGTTATGAGGGCATAACGACATAGTTCTCATATATTTGGGTATAGGATACTCATGCAAGTGTAATAGGAGGTTGTGTTTCACCGATGGTACGGGAAACAGCTTCGCTTTGGATAGACCCCATCGGAATTCCATTGGTAGTATGACTATGTGTCTATGGAAATCCGAAATCAAGGTAGGTGTATTTGGTCTTAACTTGAGACTTGCATCGCTAATACTTGCGACAATCAATATACATTGGTTGCGGTCGTCCAGGGCTTTAACAGGTTCTGTGTACGCCAATGCTGGGTATATTGAGAATCGTAGTGTGTTGGGTGTGATGTCAAGACGGAAGTGTCACTCCAGTCATATGGAGTTGATGATCGCGCATGGATACAGAACTGGTTCTCTAAAAAGGTTGCAACCGTCGGGATAATATGACTTGGTCATGATTATCCGATATTAAAGAGACTAGTTGCTCGTCATTCGATATATGCTTCGTACGGGGCAGACACTGTACCAGCCCCAGGCCTTGCATGTGATCATTCGATACTGGATCGAAATACGCAATACTACGTATACTACACCTGATATAGATCCTTTATTCTTGTAAGGATATTTCTGGAGAATTGGGTAGGCATGGCGCTTTGCTAGAAGCCACCCTTGTCTTGTAAATCGGTATAAACGTAGTACTTGGTACTTACGTGTTCGGATAGTCCGACGACTGAATTTACTGCCAACATATCCAGGGATCTCATGGGTCGCTTCCCAAAGATTCACCGATGACGTATGACTCGCACTTTTAATTAATCTAAGATTAATTAGATGAGAGAGAAAATTAATATGGGATTAATTGCAGAGATATTTTATCTGGGATAAAATATCATTTAAAGAGAGATAACGATTAATTTGGAATTAATCGGTAAATTAATATATTTGATATATTAAACGAAATTGGATTTCGACGCAGAATTAAAATTAGATTTTAATTCGGGTGAACGAATTGATTTAGAATTAATTCGTTAGCGACGTGAATAGTGACTTCGCTAGGCGTAATCATTTTATTACGTCGCAACGAAAAATTCGTTAATTTGGAATTAGCGAACCCGAGCCCGGGATTTTTTGCGAGCGCATTCGCATTTCGAATGCGAGTGCGGCACGTAAGTCAAATCAAGCATCAAATCATTTGTCGCATCAAGCGTCAAATCACTTGTCACTTTGAGTGATGTGACTTGACAACTTGATTGATAGATGTGACTTGATGGGAGTTGATGGAAAGCATTTGATGGCTTGAAAGACATTTAATATTATTTTATTTATGGTATTTGACTTTCAAATTTGTGTATTTGATACACTTAATTCCATTACACAAAACCAACCAACTCTCTCCCATCTCTCATTCTTCCTCTCATCTCCCACGCCCTTGGGGCAAAATTCTTCACTGTTTTTTTCTGGAAATGCCGAGCAGTGAAGGGGAAGCAAGTGCGATTTTGTGGCAAAATCAAGAGTGCTGGCATACTCCAGGATCATGCGAAGGTGATAGAGAAGTCCACCAATGAGCCGAGAATCAAATGACGAAGCTTGGAGTTTGGTTTCTTGTTGATTGAAGGCCGAAACCAGTGAGGAAATCAGCTCACTGCCGAATGCAGTCCACTGCCGAGCAGAAAAGTTTTTGTTCGTCAAAGCATCGCTCAACCGATCGATGTAAGTATTCCGCTACTCCCTCGAATGTATTCACACATGTTCATGCTTGTTTATTGATCCTTCGGACCTTAGTAAACTCCAACAATGGTATCAGAGCAAAGAAAAGCATGAAATTGAATTAGGGCTTAAAATTTGGGTAAAATGAATTTGAACATGTAATTATGAAATTGGATGATTAAGTATGCTTGAATGTATTTTAATTGATGATTGATTGGCTCAATTTGATTAAAAATTGTTTGGAACAAATTTGCCCCAAAATTTGGCATGGCCGAATCTAGTGCCCTAAATTGATGTCTTGGGATTTTTGATTTTTGATCATTGGATGAGTTGGAAATCAATTGGGAATGTTGATTTAATATTGAATTGGATTTAATTGGATTGAATTCGAATTTGATGTAAAAATCCTTCCTTTGTCGAGACATTTTTGATTAATTTGTGTTGGACACTAATTGATGTAGATAAGCATGATTAATTAGGCTAATTGATGTTTTAGGAATGTTAATTGGATAATTAATTGTGTAATGCACTTTAAGTAATTAAATTGGGAATTTGGAATTTGGCAATTTAATTGAATTGGGGTAATTTTGGAAATTGGGCTTGAAATGTTGTAATTGAGCTTATTGGGCTTGGTTGTACCAAGTTGGGTTAAGGCAAATTGGATTGGATCCAATTGGGCCCAAAACCGCCTCCATAAAGCCCAAATGCGACTTAATGGACCTTTAAAGTTTAATTGGGCCTAATGGGCCAAGATTGATTTCTAGGCTTATGGGGTAACTCCCGGATTGGATTTTGGTTATTGGGTTCGACCTGAGTTGACCAAAATTCCACGCCTTAAGAAATTAATTAAAAGCCCATTGGACTTAATTAAATTAACGTTGGACGTTAAACGGGCTTTGAGACCCGTAACGATTAAATTGAATTAAGTCGTAAAAGGTTTATTAATAAAGTGTAGTATTTATTTTGGAATTAAATACAAATTGAATTGGATTTAATTGTGTAGTTTAATTTAATTCGAGAATTCATACTTTGAGTACTTATTCGCAAAACGAGTTTGACTCGAGCAAAATCAAATCGTTGTTTGAACATTGGATGGTCACTAATTATCAGATTAATTAATTTGATTAGATTGATTGATAGCATGCTTGTGTGAATACATGGTTGCGATGCATGAATAATGTATATCAGATGGATATTAGATGGGTGGGGCAATTTTAGAAATTGTTGTAATAAATTTGATTTATTAATTGGACCTGCGTGTCCAGCCTTATTACCTCCTTATTCTTTGTATTCTCTTCTCACCTATTCCCCTCAATGTAAATGAGGTTTCTTTAGAAGTGTAGTGTAACGGGTAGAAGTGATATATGTGCTAGCTGGAGAGAGAAATGTAGAGATTTGATCTAGGATCAATATGTAAAGTATCCATCTGCATATCATTATTATTTTTCATATGCGCTTTATTATGTGTTTAGAATGCATGTTTAAGGGTGTATGATGATGAGACCTTAACAAAGATAATAAATTGGCTTCCAATTTGCACGCGAAAAACCCTCAAATAATATTAAGCGTTTTCCTTCCATTGAGTGATTCTCACTCAAGATCCGAGACTGGCATTGGCTTGTTGGCCAAAGTCAAGGCCTTTGTCCGTCGAGGATGTGTTTGAATCACGAAGGCTTTGTTCCATATCAGTGTCTTGTCCAAGTTGTGTGGTTTGTTGGCCAAAGTCAAGACCACTTCTTGTCCATCGACATTGATTACGAAGCTTTCCATGGTCAATGGGTCGCGCTTGACTGGGATCACTAAGTTTGTTGTGCCAAAGCCAAAGCTTAGTTGATTCAGAGGAAAAATGTTAGGTAATACATTGGATGTATTGGCATATATAAGATATATGTTTCGGACTTGGATGTCCCCCTACCGGATCTAGGAATTGGATTGGATCCAATCGATCATAGAGATCTACCTAGTTAATTATCATACAATTTGTTGGCCAAAGTCAAGATTGTGTGATATTTAACGGGATCCTAGCCCACTAGGAAATACGGTTTCCCGAGTACTCGACAGAGGGTTAGAGGCTCGCCGAAAAATAGTGGGAGGCAAGAATTGAATTTGCAATACTCGTTTAATTACTTGCCATACGCGCTCAAAATAAATATCATTCGTCATATAAATTAAATGTTAGTTGGACTAATATTTAAATGTTGTTTTAATAAATAGTTGGACTATATTCAAACTATTCATTATAGTTGACTTTATAATTGGATTATAGTAATCAAATAATTGATTTTAATCTATTAAATTATAGTTGATTAAATAGTTGAACTATTGTAATCATTATAATAATAGTAACTAAATCGTTGATTAAATAGTTGGACTATTAGAATCAAGATATAAATTGAAAGATTGACATTTAAAACATAATCCTAGGGAAAATGTGTTTAAATGGTTTTTAATTTTCAAATTGGGAATAATTTCAGGATGGTCCTGGAAAATAATAAGTTACTTTATTTGATAAAATAACATATTAGGCCTAAACCCGGAGTTAAGCAAATAGTAGAGCATAATCTTTGGAAGATTTATGTAATGATAACTTTAGTGCTTAATCCATTAAGCTTGTCGCAGTAGACTCCTTAATTTCTGAATCAGAACTAAGGATTAGACCCTTAAAGTATGATAATGAAATTGAAGGATCTTTATAGATCTATAATTAGATTTTAGAAGTACTAAATTGCAATGAATAACTCTTGGAGAGTTAATGACTATTCTCAAGGAGATAAAGTCAAACTTTACAATTAGGCAAGTAGCGCAATGCGCACCTTACTTCGATATTCTAGAAACCCGAGGCTTGGCCAAAGGCTTCTAGAATGTGGAAAAAGGGCAAAGGCAAAATCATTATAATCTTCTAGGAAGATAAATGACATATCCCAAAATATCTGCTTAATTGTGGCAAACGGGATCGCGGAAGCGTGATTTCCGTTTGGACAAAGCAGACATGAAGGAATTGAAGACGAGCAAGGCTCTAACTTCAAATATGTTTGTCATAAATATATTCACTACTAGTATTAAAATTGGATTTTAGATACTTAGTGTGATATATATATATATTGATGTTCAGAATCTGCTGTGAGCAGGATACTGACTTCAGTTGAGATTTATCTGCAAATTGGAAACGGGATGAAAGAAAGTCGCTGTTTTGACCGCAAAAACCTAATTTTAGGAACTACCCTCGGGTGTGTACTAAATTTGGAAACTGTTAAATGTAACTAGTTTGACTAGAAACATTATCTTTATATCAGTGTTTAACCTGCTGCGGGTGAACCTTTATATTCTAGAACACTAAAATGTTTATTATATAAAGATGATATTGAGATAAGCACATTAGATGTGAATAACAGAATTATATTTTGAGTATAAATAAAATCTCTAAAATGACAAACAAATAACTCAAATTGATTTGATCAGAAGAAACATATTGTGGCATTGTTGTCTGGGACACAATCAAACAAGACGTATATCCACACTTTTGAAGAGTGGGTACTCGGACTGATTTGATTCCATTCAAATAAAGTCTACGAATCTAGTTTATTGGGCAATGTGCCTATAACACTATTTACTTGGTAAAAATGTAAATGCCCCTGATCTGTTAGCCCTAGTTCATAGTGAAAAAGTGGGCCCATGTCTTGCTAGGCTAGAGGTGGATATGAATATTTCGTGACCTTTACGGATGTGGCATCGTGTTATGGTTATGTGTTTCTTTTAGAACACAAATCGGAAACTTTTAAAGTTTTCGACACGAAATAGAAAAACAGATCGGCTATAGTATTATACCGTCACGGTAAGACCGTAATGGAAAATATTTAAGAAATAAGTTTCTTATATACTTGAAAGAGTATAGTATTCTTTCAATGAGGACTCCTCCCGGAACACGTCAAGTTGACGGTGTGTCCTAAATGAGTAACCGAATTATGTTAGACATGATAAGGTTAATCATGAGTCGCTCTGAGCTACCATTTCCTTCAACAGATAAGCTTTGACAGTGCAAGAACTTATTTTAAATAAGGTTCCATAAAATCTGTTTGAAAGATATCATATTAGATATGAACGGGAAAGAAACCGGGTTTCTCATTCCTATATATTTGGGTATGCTAGGCATATGTTTGGATGATACCAAACCAGAACCCAAATTGGATAAGTGCCAATTGTCGGTTATCCTAGGGAAACCATAAGTATAGTACTTATACATCTCATAAGAGAACAATTAGATTGTTGCTCACCATGCGGTTTTCCTAAGAGGAATACCGATATGCACTGGTAAGTGGGAGGATAGTAAAACTCGATGAAAATCGGAGTAATACTATTCCAGGCAACGAATCCTAATGGAACACATATAGTTCATCAAGGATGAAACTATACCAGTAATCTTCGAATACATAAGAACCACGTATGTCGGAGAGAGTCAGAAAACAACCTGGGGTATGGGTTTCTGATCTCACCTCATAAAGATGTCAATCTTATTGAGGTATACCAACTGACTACGTATGAGGAAGTGATACAAGGTATCGACTCCCTAATTATGGCAAAGTGCCATGAGTCCGAAATGGATTCCATGTATATCAACTTAGTTTTGACACTAGTTGATGTACCGCAAGGCATTGTGTCTATTGGTACTATAAGTCTTCAAGGAAGACGTACATGGATGGCAACATACCAACGTATAAAGCTAGGCTTTTAGCGGAAAGGTATCGTTATCAACATTGTGTTAATTACGATTCAACCTTTTACCTGTTGCCACGGTAAATCCATTTGGATAATGCTTGCTAAAGCTGCATGTTTCATGTATGAAATATGACAGCTGAACGGGAAAATCGCTTTCCTGAAAAGGAAACCTTTCGGAGGATGTTTGCAACATCCTGTCGGTTTTGTCGTACAAAACTAGCAAACAAGGTTTGCAGGTTATTCGATCCATGTTTGGATTGAAGCAAGCATAGGTTCTAGGAATTGTCGTTTTGATGTAATCATAATGGTTTATGATTTAATTCAAAAACGAAAAGATTCTTGTGTATATAAGAAGGTTAGTGGGAGCGCACTGACAGTGGCTGTCCTATAAAATAATGATAATACTTTATTTCTTGGAAATGATATTCCCATAACAATCGGTGAAAGCTTGGCTTTCGATAAAACTCTCCGAGAAATCGTACATTGAAAAATGTACGCGACCTGGTGTCTCATACGCTTTGAGCATATGAAGTCAAAATCAGGCCAATCCATGTGATAATCACTGGATTGATGTTAGGAATATCCGTTAGTATCTTAGAGATCTAAGGATGCTGTCTTAAACAATGGAGAAAGGGAACTTGAAGTGACTGGGATCACTGTTGCAAGTTTCCTAACCGATAAAGATGCTAAAAGTCGCAAACGGTACTATACAGTTTGAATAACAGAACAGTGAGCTGGAAATCTTCCAAGCAAGATACTGTTACCGTGTATAAACAACAAATGCGGGTTATTCCTGCAGCTGAGGCGGCAATAGAAGCTTTCTGGGTCGATAAATAAATCTAATTATATTAGATATAATTCTGTTAGCAGCTGAGCTAGGCGTCAGCACAGGCTAAAGAATTAATGGTCTCATCAACGATCCAAATAAATACTTTGATATTCATCTGATTCGTTCGGATCATACATCGTGGAGATGTGATGATCGTATAAATCGCATCAGATGATAATCATGCAAATTCGCTGACGAAAGAATTTCCTCAGCAATTTGAGCCAACCGTACATAGTTCGGGTGTAAGACACTCGAGTGACTGGCTATAGGCCAAATGGGAGATTGTTGGAAAATTATGACCCAAGCGTCACTATTTGTACATATCATGGTGTTGTTGTACAAATTAACTATTTGACAAAGGAGATTGCACTCTTATCATTTGTGATTAGATCACCTAGATGTATAAATGATAAAAGGTCCCTGTGATTTGTTCATGGATTGAGAATGATATGAGACAGTATCAATCCACGAAAGATAAATCATTAAATATCCATAGTCAGAGTATTATCGAGATTAGACATCGATGAATACGTAAAAGACCAGTATTACACTTGTGCGCGTTGTGAGGGCACACCGGCATAGTTCTCATATATTTGGGTATACGATACTCATGCAAGTGTAATAGGAGGTTGTGTTTCACCGATGGTACGGGAAACAGCTTCGCTCTGGATAGACCCCCTCAGAATTCCATTGGTAGTATGACTATGTGTCTATGGAAATCCGAAATCAGGGTAGGTGTATTTGGTCTTAACCTGAGACTTGCACTGCTAATACTTGCGACAATCAATATACTTTGGTTGCGGTCGTCCAGGGCTTTAATAGGTTCTGTGTACGCCAATGCTGGGTATATTGAGAATCGTAGTGTGTTGGGTGTGATGTCAAGACAGAAGTGTCACTCCAGTCATATGGAGTTGATGATCGCGCATGGATACAGAACTGGTTCTCTAAAAAGGTTGCAACTGTCGGGATAATATGACTTGGTCATGATTATCCGATATTAAAGAGACTAGTTGCTCGTCATCCGATATATGCTTCGTACGGGGCATACACTGTACCAGCCCCAGGCCTTGCATGTGATCATCCGATACTGGATCGAAATACGCAATACTACGTATACTACACTTGATATAGATCCTTTATTCATGTAAGGATATTTCTGGAGAATTGGGTAGGCATGGCGCTTTACTAGAAGCCAACCTTGCTTTGTAAATCGGTATAAACATAGTACTTGGTACTTACGTGTTCGGATAGTCCGACGACCGAATTTACTGCCAACATATCTGGGGATCTCATGGGTCGCTTCCCAAAGATTCACCGATGACGTATGACTAGCACTTTTAATTAATCTGGGATTAATTAGATGAGAGAGAAAATTAATATGGGATTAATTACGGAGATATTTTATATGGGATAAAATATCATTTAAAGAGAGATAACGATTAATTTGGAATTAATCGGTAAATTAATATATTTGATATATTAAACGAAATTGGATTTCGACGCGGAATTAAAATTAGATTTTAATTCGGGCGAACGAATTGATTTAGAATTAATTCGTTAGCGATGTGAATAGTGACTTCGCTAGGCGTAATCATTTTATTACGTCGCAACGAAAAATTCGTTAATTTGGAATTAGCGAACCCGAGCCCGAGATTGTTTGCGAGCGCATTCGCATTTCGAATGCGAGTGCGGCACTCAAGTCATATCAAGCGTCAAATCATTAGTCGCATCAAGCGTCAAATCACTTGTCACTTTGAGTGATGTGACTTGACAACTTGATTGATAGATGTGACTTGATGGAAAGCATTTGATGGCTTGAAAGACATTTAATATTATTTTATTAATGGTATTTGACTTTCAAATTTGTGTATTTGATACACTTAATTCCATTACATAAAACCAACCAACTCTCTCCCATCTCTCATTCTTCCTCTCATCTCTCACGCCCTTGGGGCAAAATTCTTCACTATTTTTTCTGGAAATACCGAGTAGTGAAGGGGAAGAAAATGCGATTTTGTGGCAAAATCAAGAGTGCTAGCACACTCCGGGATCATACAAAGGTGATAGGGAAGTCTACCCATGAGCCGGGAATCAAATGACGAAGCTTGGAGCTTGGTTTCTTGTTGATTGAAGGCCGAAACCAGTGAGGAAATCAGCTCACTGCCGAATGCAGTCCACTGCCGAGCAGAAAAGTTTTTGTTCATCAAAGCGTCGCTCAACCGATCGATGTAAGTATTCCGCGACTCCCTTGAATGTATTCACACATGTTCATGCTTGTTTATTGATCCTTGGGACCTTAGTAAACTCCAACAGTTTGGACGTTACATTGTCTTTTATTTGTAACTTTTAGGACATTGTTGTGCGACATTAATGAAATTGCAATACTTATTTATCTCTATTTATTTCGCTTCACCCTTATTTTTCATCTGGAGAACGTCACATTCTCATGTTCCGATAACCAAGGCATATACTTTTTCAAGTACTTGCCGTTTATCGCTCTGACATGCATTTCTCCGTTCAAATTTTTCAAATGATAGGCCTCGTTTGGCAACACATTTTCTACCTCGAATGGGCCTTCCCAATTAGGCGACCACTTGCCATATGCAAGATTCTTGGCGCTTAGTGGCAGTATAGTTTTCCATACTAACTCGCCTTTTCTGAACGATTTGGCCATGACTTTCTGATTATATCCCTTGTCCATTTTTGTCTTTTGTGCTTCCAAATGATTGATGACATCGCACTTGACGTCGTCCAATTCTAATAAATTTTGGATCATCGCTTCACTGTAATCTTCCCTTGTCAATTCTTGTTGCAACGCCACCCCAGTGGATTTAACATTGACTTCAACTGGTAGTACGACCTCTTGACCATATACTAGTTGGAATGACGTGACCGAGGTACCCGTTCGGGGTGACGTCCGATAAGCCCATAGAGCTTGACTTAAGCATTCGTCCCATTGTCTGGCATTGTCTGTTATCATCTTTCGGATCAACCCTTTAAGGGTCTTGTTGGATGACTTAGCCTGGCCATTTGACTGCGGGTAATATGGAGTAGTGTTTACTAACTAGACCCCGTATTCGGTCAGAAAGCTTTTAACTGTTTCACCGTTCAGAGAGGTACTATGATCCATCATCAATGTCTGAGGGACACCGAATCGGTGGATGATATGCTCCTTTATGAATTTGATGATTTGTTCTTGGGAGATTTCTATTACGGGGATCGCTTCTACCCATTTGGTAAAGAAGTTGGTGGCGACGATAATGAAAGTATGCCTTTTGCTTGATGTATGGTAAATTTTCCCTATCAAATCGATCGCTTATCCCATGAATGGCCATGGCTTAATAATGGGGGCCATTTATGTTGCTGGTGCTCTTTGGACGGGCCCATGTTTCTGGCAAGTCATGCACCCTTTGGCATATATCATGCATGATTCTCCCATTTTCGGCCAATAATATCCGCTTCTTATGATCAACCATCTCATCTTGACTCCGGCCTGGTGAGCCCCACAGACCTCTTCATGCACCTCGGCCATAATGGTATTGGCTTCTGACGGTCCCACACATTTCAACAACAAACCATCCTGGTGTTTCTTGTACAATACATCTCCCGATACTAAAAAGTTTAAGGCTTTTAGTTTTAGCCTTCGACATTTTCCATTTTCCTGGTGTCTCCAAAAAATCCCTAATATATTTCCTCCAATCGTCCTCAGTCTGACCTTCGTCTTGGTTTTCCATGATCATGACGTCCATTTCATTCCTCTGTCTTACCAGAGCTGATTGGATCTCCCCCCTTCCGTATATGCCATCCATACTTGTCTGCTTATACCCTGAGGCCGCTTGGGCCAATTCATTGGCAATCTCATTCTTTGTCTTTGGGATGTGTTCCAACTCTAAGAAGTCAAATTGATCTAGCAGCTCATTGGCTATATTTGACAGTGCCATGACTGACGGACTCTGGCACTTAAAGACCCCCGTCACTTGTTGGATCACTAGTTACGAATCCTCTTTAACGGAAACATGTTTCACTCTCATATCAAGGAGCATCTCTAAACCAAATATTAAAGCCTTGTACTCGGCTTGGTTGTTGGTGCAACATTCGCCCAATTTGATAATGAAATGGAATGATTCTCCCAACGGACTGACCAAGGCTATTCACATTCCTGCTCATTTTTATATGCTAGATCCATCGAAATACATCGTCCATGGCTTTAAACTGCACTCATCTATTTCCATTCCCATTTCTTTAGTGGTGCTTAAACACGGGTGATCAGTTAAGAAATCCACAAGGGCCTGATTCTTCACGGCCTTTTGGGGCTCGTGTCGTATGTCGAATTTTGACAATGATAGAGACCAAAACCTAACACTTTGATGCAAAATGGAACGAGAAAACATATACTTTACTATATTGATTTTTGTAATTAAATATACAGTAGTCGGCGTAAGGTAGGCACGTAATTTAGTACATGTGAAATACAAAGCCAAACACAACTTCTCCATTGGAGAATAATTACATTCATATTTCAACAATTATCTGCTGATATAATAAATGGCTCTTTCGACATCCGTAATGTCGTTCTGTGCGATCATTCCAGCTATGGATTGCTCTTCAGCGGATATGTAAAGCTTCATTGGCCGTCCTGGCACATGAGGTACCATCACCGGCGGCTGTGATAAATAATTCTTCAGGTTCTCGAAGGCTTTTTGATGTTCTTCGGTCCAGACGAATTCTTCCTTTTCCTTTAGCCTCAGTAGGGACGAGAAAACTTTAGTTTTTCCTGCACAATTAGAAATGAACCTTCTTAAGAAATTATCTTGCCCTAGGAATCTTTGCAACTCTTTTTTGTTATGGGGTGGTTTGGCTTCAGTAATTGCCCGAGATTTATTGGCATCAATTTCAATTCCCCGCTGGTGGACCAGAAAGCCCAAGAAATCCTTGCACAAACCTCGAAAGCACATTTGGCAGGATTTAACTTTAATTTGAATTTCCTCATCCGTTCAAAAGCCATTGTCAAGTGGTTAAAATGCTCGCCCACGGTCATAGACTTTACCACTATGTCGTCTACATAAACCTCGACAAAATTACTGATCATTTCGTGGAAAATTAGATTCATGGCCCGTTGATAAGTGGCCCCGGCATTTTTTAGGCCGAATGGCATTACCACCCACTCATAACATCCTAAAGACCCTGGGCATCTGAAAGCCGTTTTATGGATATCATCTTCGGCGATGTAGATTTGGTTATATCCTGCGTACCCATCCATAAAAGAATACACTTGATATCCTGTTGTGGAGTCTATTAAGGAATCTACCATAGGCATAGGGTATTGGTCTTTTGGTGTTGCCAAGTTTAAATTCCTAAAATCTATACATATTCTTAACTTTCCATTCTTTTTCATGACGAGGACAATATTTGACAACCATTCTACATATCTGGTAGTTTTAATGAATTTCACCTTCAAGAGGCGCTCGACTTCTTTTTTAATGTCAGACATAACATTGGGTGCAAACCTCCCGGGGGGTTGCTTATATGGTATGTGATTCAGCATAATTGGCAATCTATGCTCTACAAAAGTTTTATCTAAACCATGCATTTCAACATAGTCCCAAGCAAAATAATCTTTATATTTTTGTAAAAGATGAATTAGTTTTTCGCATACCTGGGCCTCTAGCTCATTGCTGATATAAGTGATGCGTCTGTCGTCCTCATTTCCCAGATTTACCTTGTCCAAAACGTCTTGCATCCTTGTAATATTTGCCTTATGTCGCCCATTCAGAGCGTATTATTCTTCCTCATTTGGTCGTTCGTTCATGTACTTCCTTCCATCAAACAATCCACTCCGCATGCCTCTCTCATTCTATCTTTCGTTTGATGTGTTAATAATTTATCCCTCAAGGCCGAAATCGCGGCCTGGGCATCAGCTTCAACTTTCTGTTCTATTACATAGGCCATTAAGCTGGCCCTAGTGGCCGCAAGCGCGATTTGTTCTTTACTCTGTTCGCTCTTCTCCATTTGAATTGCTGGTTTCATGGCCATGCGTTGGCCCTCCGAAGGCCACTATAGTTGGTCTTGTTTGTGCGAACAAGTCATTTAGCAGATCTACGGTGTACGGCTCGTTATTTTTGGCAACTGTGGCCGAATCCCCTGCTTCATTCAGTACTCTAGCTGGCCTATAATTTCCTTTATATATGAAATATTCGGCCGAATTTGTCTCTACTACTGCGAAAGGCTTATTATCGGCGTGTACTACTTCTACTTCATCTTTCTGATTCCAAAAAAACTAGACATTGATGAAGGGACGAAGGAATACATCGACTGTCGTGGATCCAATCTCGTCCCAAGAGCATGTTATATGTGGTTGGCCCGTCTATGACAAAAATACTAATGTCCTAGTAGTGCTGCCCACCTGTTAGTCTAGTGGGACAACTCATTTGGCTGTAGTTGCCCCTCCATTGAAACTTGTAAGCACCACTTCTGTAGGGATGAGATCATCCTCTGACTTTGCTAATCGTCCCAACATCCTAACTGGGATGGCGTTGATGGCCGCTCCATTGTCGATTAACACCTTAGTGATGTGTATTCCATTTGCCTTTGCTTTCACCTAAAGCGGTCGGAGATACTTTGTCTTTTGTCGTGGTAGTTTTGGAAACGTCACCTTCTATGATATTCCTATTTCCATCGTTTGATCACCACTTGTATTTACTTGAGGTGGATCCTCCTCCTCGTTCCATCCGAAAGCTGGAACCGTGATCGGCCTGTCACGGGAGGCATTACTAGTTATCATCCTCTGTTTTTCTACTCTGGTCACGACCCATTTTATTTTGGGCTTTCCGTACAGTACGAGGTATGGAGATTGCCCCAAGTCCTCTCCTAATATTCCCACTGTGAGATTTTTGGCTTCGTACAATTCTCTGAGAAGCCGATTTTGTGTTGTCCCCCTTCTTCGTGCTTTCGGTTCTGATATCTATTTCTTCCTCTATATCGGTCAGTTCCTCGTCCGAGGCCTCTTTGTCAGTTATCACGAGTGTTGGGAATTCTGTCTCGTCACCGTCGTAGACATCTTCACTCTTCCCAGAGGTCTCATTATTTCCCCCCTTGAACCTTTCGGACAACAGGTAATGATTAGCCACAATCGGAGGCATGCTGCCAAACTGAATAACAATGAGGGCTCTTCGTCATCTGTCTCATCCCGTTTTTATCGGTCGAATTTGGTACGCTCTTTACAGCTTTTATCGATCTCTTCTCTGCCACCACTATCCTTAACCTCGCATTCAACTTTTTCCTCGCATGAGTATTGGTTGGAAGACTTTGGTCAGTGGTAACTTTCACTTCACCTTGCTGGCGTATCATATGGCCATAATTTCTTTGGTGTCGACTTATTGTCATTTCATTTACATGAGGATAGTTCTTCCCTGGCCGATGGTACAAATGCATACGTTGGGCCAATGAATTTTCGACCTAAACGTCCTTATATTTTGGACGAAGTTTGAATGTTCTCCATAGAACCTTGGTGCGAAGGTTCTTGGCTGCCATGCTACTGGTTCCTTCGTCACTGGCCTCTCATAGGTATCTTCCAGCTCTTTCATCCACTCTATACTATTTTTGTAACGTGCACACAAATTTTACGAAACCCTTCTTTCTTGGGACGCTTCGATCCTTTCAAGAGCACTTGGACGATGACCGTCCTGATCTCCATCTCGAACCAGCTTGAATTTTGGCAAATTCATTTTGGTGAGGTCAGAGTTGATCATATTCAATTCCAATGGCTTTGGAAAGGGGTTGTCATCCACTACCATATTTTTCTCGAATGTTATTCATCTAGATTCTATGATGTCATGTTCGACAACATCCTGGGTGAACTCGCCGAACAAGGCGCGAACTGCGTTAGGGCCGAACTCTCGCATAGTGTCATATCGGCTTGCTTCTCTGCTGGACCCTCGAAATGACCTACTACAGCTGGAACGTGGGGCTGATTGGTTTGCTCCAGTCCCCCTTCCTCTGTACTCGAGCCAGTCTGAGTGTTTCTTTTCGGAGGCATTTCCACTTCTTACACCAATTCTCCCAATGTGGTCGCCAAAAACTGTTTGCACAATTTTTTGTCAATGAGCGTGTAAGGTCCAAACCTCCTGAGACAAAGTCTCAGTAAAATGTGTTTGATTCAGTGAATAAGCCTCCAAGAGGCACAATCACACAAATTACAGTCTACTGATTACAAAGCTACGAAACTAAAATAAAATGCTCATTAGAGTCTTCATTTTTTTTTTGTTTCTTCCATTACATGGCCTTTTTTCTTCCATTTCCACGTTTCATGCTTACACGTAACTGCTGGATCATGCATTCAACTGCTGAGTTGTGTGTGGTAACTGCCAGAATGTGAGGAGCTGCTGTCTAACTGCTAGATCGTGGGGTTAACTGCAACGTGTCCGTTCGCACGATAATCGTCTTGATCGTTTTTCCCTTCGTCGTTATTCGTCTGCTTTTCCTTTGGTCGCCCTGGTTGCTTTTCGTCCTTTCTTTTCGCCCCTCATTGACTCATTCGTCCTAGGGCGATTTTCTTTACTAACAGTTTCACTATAAATATTTTTATTTTTATCATAAAACATGAGGTATGTATGGTAATCGTGACATGTCTGTCTGAATCGGTCTCATCTTATCCCACCATGAGATCAATTTTTTGAATCGTGAAAAAAATCGTCCCAAATTTCGAACTGAATAATTAGGGACTCCGTATCCCGAACGAAATTTGATATTTTTTTATGATAAAATTGAGGATTTTTAAATATAAGAAAAGTTTCGTTTAATTTTAAAATAAAAAAAATAAAATAAAAATTATTTTCACCAAACATCAATACCATTTCGCCCGTTTCCATACCCACACTTATGATAAATTGTCCGCATAGACAAAGTAGATTACATCAAAAGCCCGATAAAATGCGTGACCCATAGAAAAAAAGGGAGAGATAGAGAGAGAGAAAATTTAAGAGTTGTTAGATCCAATTGATGTGGCATGACGGTTTATAAATTTATGCTTTCGAATGCTTTGCTTTATTGGAAGTTTGAGGTTCATGCATGAAATAATATAAATAAATTCAATTTCAAGCATGACTGCCCGTTTAGGCAAGGAGGTCCCTTGTCCCTTTTTTTGTTTCTCTTTTGTGCATAGGGGTTCTCAAACTTAATGAAGCAAGCAGAGGAGAAAAAGCTCATCCAAGGGCTGAAATTCTGTAAAGAGATCACAATATCACATCTTTTTTTTTGCCGGTGATAATATTATATTATTGAGAACAACAATGGAGGATCGTGTTATAAATTCTCTAATAGAACATGATAAACATGTCCCTTAAGTAGTGTCTTATGGGAAAGACACAATGATGAAGAGACATGTCCTCTATATTGGAATGATGCATCTCTAGACCTTCTTAAGCTTTAGGAAAAGTTATAACCCTTAGGAGGGTTACACCCTAAGCTAAAGGGTGTTCTCAAATGCACCCCTCCATGCCTACATAAAAGAGGGTCTTGGATTCATTTGAGAACATCCAGAAATTCCAATACTAACAAGTCATTCATAAGTGAGTCAAGTTAAAAGAGAGAGTTTCCACTATTTTTCCTTATTCAAGTTTTTGTGAAAGGAGTACCCCTTCTACAAGAAGTATCTAAGTAATCCTGGGAGAACGTTAGCCACAAGACATTCGTTGAGCACCGAGGCGGGGCTAATAAGTTCTTAAGGACAGAGGCAACTCGACCTGGATTCTGATTTTATCATCTTCCACTTCTCAAGGTTTTTCTAAGTTTCATGGTTTAAGTTCTGATTTTTAGTATGTTAATTGATTAATGCATGTTAAATTTATTTAATGACATATATTCTCTGAAAATCTTAAGAAATTATTACATATTAAGTGTTGTTAGATGAAGTTTTATATGTTTTAATTGTCAATTTTCTGGAAAATGTGTTATGTGCATGAAAAATACGCACGGGCGTTCGAACGCCCGACGAACGCGTAGGCAAAAATTCTATTTTATGCAGTTTCGTTTGAACACGTCTTCAAACGCAACTCAAACGCCAGTCTTCTGTTAAAGAATGTTCGAACGCGTTTATGAACGCAACACAAACATGAACTCTCTGGAAAAATTCGTTAGAACGCGTTTAATAACGTAACACGAACGTGAACTCTCTGGAAAACTTCATTCGAACGTGTTTACGAACGCAACACGAACGTGAACTCATTGGAAAGTTTCGTTCGAACGAATTAACGAACGTGACACTAACGAGATTAATCCTAGAATTATTTTAGATTCAAAAATAAGAACATAGACTTAGATTAATTTATATTACCATATGATATACATGTATGACATATATGCAATAATGTTAACTTAGTAAATCATATACTGTATTATTATAAACTTGGTAGTATAGGTTTAAGTTAATATTAGGGCGTTCAATTATCACAAGCATCTATATAGTGATAAAGTTGAAAATTAATTGTGTGTTGCATACTTGGCTGAGAATTAAAAGTGTAACTTTACACAAGTAATTCCGTCCAAGCTTGATTGACTTATATATATACATATAAATTTACATAAATTTATTATTATATTGTGAATTGTAGTGTAATACTAAGTTTGAATGTCTAAGATACTCTGTTGAGAAAGTGTTTAAAGGATATTCTGTCAACAAGGCGATAAGAGTCCAAGTGGGCAGAGATTTAAGTGGTTACTCTGGACCCCCCTCGTCCTCTGGGAATTTTCCTTTATTCATTTATCATAAGAAACCTTAGTCATAAATTCAAGGACTTGTATTATTTGGTATTATCGTCCAATATAAAAACGAGTGGATTCTTAATATATCACTTAAACAAGATCATATGTTTGATCATTGTGTAATTCATCTTTTTTAGACTTACTGATTACTGTTGACTTTCAAGTTACACATGATTAGCGGAAATATCACAGTACCGGTCGCTCATGGAGAAAAACCAGAAACGTTTAGTGGAGCAAACTTTAAACAATGGCTGAGCAAATTATTATTATACCTGACAATATTGCAGTTGGCTATGTACCTCAAAGATCCTCCGGGTCATGTGAAGGGAGAAATGGAAACAACCAAACAACTGCGAGAAGAGATATGATCATCAGGCGACTTCTTTTGCAAGAATTACCTCTTGGGAGGAATTGACAATACCCTGTACAATGTGTACCAAGGCATGACTTATGCGAAGATTCTCTGGGAATCTCTCGAGAAGAAATACAAAACCGAGAATGCTAGACAGAATAAATTTTTCGTGGGTAGGTTTTTGGACTACAAGATGCTAAATTCAAAGACGGTGATGCATTTGGGCTAACTACCGTTAATCATTCATGAAATATTGGATGAGGGAATGAAAATTTATGAGACGTTTCAAGTTGCCACAATCATTGAAAAGTTAACTCCATCATGAAAGGACTTTGAGGGCTATCTGAAACACTTGGAGTCCGATTGAGGATCAAAGAGGACAACAGGAAGTCCGAGAAGGCCAGCTAGAAGACTATGGACTCTAAGGCCTATATCGTCGAGGGTGGAAAGGGTAGCAAAAAGAGAAAGAACAGTGGAGCTGATTCTTCTCAAGCAAACAAGAAGTTCAAGGGGAAGTGCTACATCTGTGGAAAAAAGCGGTCACATGGAAAAAGACTGTAGAAATAAGAAGTCTCAAGACAAAGGCAAGAAAAAAAAATGGCCTATGTCACTGAGGATGAGCAGCTAACTGATGAGATCTCAGTGATGAATCTCTCAGCAGTTGTAACAGAAGCCAACTTGGTTGGGAATCCGAAAGAATGATGGGTAGATACTTGGGCTACTCGTCATATATGTGTTGATAGCAAAATATTTTCCTCATATCAGAAGGTCGATGGTGGCAATTATCTAACCACATGAAACTCTTCTACCTCTAGAGTGGTTGGACAAAGCACAGTGGTTCTGAAGATGACATCTGGGAAAAAGCTTACATTGAAGAATGTTTTGCATGTTCCTGATATTCAGAATAACTTGGTTTTGGGTTCACTCCTTAGCAAGAATGGTTTCAAGCTTGTATTTGTTTCTGATAAGTTTTTACTGACCAAGAACGATGTCTATGTAGGAAAAAGATACATCACTGAGGGCCTTTTCAAGTTCAATGTAATGATTGTCAATCGACACAGTGCTGATAATAAAGCTACATCTTCTGCTTATATTATTGAGTCACAAAATGTATGGCATGAGAGGTTATGAAATGTTAATTATGATATAATGCGTAAATTAATTAACATGGACCTTATACCTAAATTTACAATTGATAACCAAAATAAATGTGAGGCATGTGTTGAAGCAAAAATGCATAGAGCATCATTTCATTCCATAGAACGAAATTCTGAAACCTTGGAACGTAATAAAGTTTAGGTTTGTTGGATATCCTTCACATACGAAATGATATTTGTTCTATGATACCGAGCATCAAAATGTGTTCGTAGCTCGCTTCGCAAAATTTCTAGAAGTAGATTTTTTATCTAAAGGAGGTGATCATATACAGGTTGAACTTGATGAAGTACAACCTGGAACCAATGAACCATTGGAGGAACCTGAAGTTCAAATAGATGAAGAACCTTCAACACACACACTCCGTAGGTCCCAAAGGGTGTCTAGACCTCCTAAACGCTTGTATTTGATACAAGAGAAGAGTCTAGATCTTCTCTTAATTGAAGAGACTGACCTTTACACCTATAGAGAAACGATGTTGGACATCGACTCCACGAAGTGGCAAGAGGCCATGAAATCAGAGTTAGACTCTATGCATCAGAATCAAGTTTGGGACTTGGTTCCGCTTCTTGAAGGAATTGTTCCTATCGGTAGTAAATGGGTTTACAAAAGGAAGCGTAGGCCTGATGGAAATGTTGAAACCTTTAAGGCCAGACTGGTAGCTAAAGGTTAAATGCAGCGACCTGGTGTCGACTACGATGAAACTTTTTCGCCAGTTGCAATGCTAAAGTCTATAAGGATTTTATTGTCTATTGCTGCTTACGGTGATTACGAGATTTGGCAGATGGATGTCAAACTGACTTTTTTTAATGGGTTTCTTGACAAAGAAATCTATATGGAACAGTCAGAGGGTTTTGTATCCAGCAAAACCTCAAGCATGGTTTGTAAGTTTAAGAAGTCCATTTATGGACTTAAACAAGCTTCGCGAAGTTGGAATCTTCGATTCGACAGGATTATTAGATTGTCTGGTTTTCTCAATAATACGAAAGAATCCCGTGTGTACCAGAAGGCCAGTGGGAGTATGATAGTATTTTTGGTTCTCTATGTTGATGTCATCCTAATCATTGAGAATGATATATGAATGATGCAAGGCGTCAAAGCTTACCTATGTAAGAATTTCTCCATGAAAGACCTGGGTGAATCTTCTCATATCTTGGGTATAAAGCTCTATAGGGATAGAGAAAGGAAGCTTATTAGGTTATCCCAATCAACGTACATAGATAAGATCTTAGAACGGTACAATTTTGCCAATTGTAAGACATCAAATTTACCGTTCAGACACGACATTCATCTTACAAAGAAGATGTGTCCGCAAACAGAAGATGAGAAGATTAGAATGTCTAATTAACCTTAAGCATTATGTATGCCATGTTATGTACGAGGCCTGATATTAGCTACGTGGTTAGTGTAATCAGTAGATATCTGTCCAAGCCAGGAAATGACCATTGGATGACCGTTAAACATATCCTGAAGTATCTTAAAGGTACTAAGGATAAATTTATCATTTATGGAGAAAATTAACTGTAGGTTAATGGGTATACGGATTCTGATTTCCAATCGGATCTCGATGATAGAAAGTCTACATCAGGGTTTGTATTTACCCTTACAGAGGTGCAATTTGTTGAAAAGTTCCAAACATGGGTCTACAACTGATTCCACCACAGAGGCGGAATATATTGCTGCTTCTGAAGCTCCAAAAGAAGCCGTTTGGCTTAAGAAGTTTATCACAGAACTGGGAGTTGTCCCAAGTATCGAGAATCTAATTCCGTTATAATGTGATAATACTGGTGCAATTGTGCAAGCAAAAGAACCGAGGGCACATCAGAAATCGAAGCATGTGGAACGAAAGTACCACATCATTCGTGAGATTGTGTCGCGAGGTGACATTATCGTGTGCAAAGTTCCCAGTGAAGATAATGTAGCAGACCCGCTCACGAAGGCCATACCTCTGAAGTTATTTGATAAGCATGTGAAGTCGATGGGTATTAGATACAATCGATATTGGCACTAGAGCAAATGAGAGATTTTGTTAGGGTTGGTGCTCTGAGCGCCAATTTATTATGTATTTCCCAGTAAATACTCTTGTATATATTTTATTAGTGAATAAAATAAATAATTTCTATAATATAAATTCTTTTATTATATGGTAAAGACGTAAATGACCATAGAATGATTAGTTATGATACAGTTACAAAAGTGTCGCAACTGACATTGAGCAATATCATAACAGTATCATTCTTTAACTGTTCTTGGTCAAGGTTTACAATTACTTGGTCAGTAAGTAAACCTGCTGAGACCGGTACATGTCGTATATTGGAATGCTGGATTCTAATGGTTTCTCAATGAACCATGAGTCTCAAGAGACTCATATAGACACACATGTGTTTATATCGGATAAACACTGAACGACTCACTGAAGATTCTTAATAGATGGTACACCAATGTCAATAAGAATCTTCTCGGGTTGATTGAGCATAGTGATCTTTCAACTTGAGATACCACTGGGGATATATGAGGTATCCTCCATACTTTGATGGCAGTCACGTCACCGATCTATTTAGATCAGACCTCCGCTTGTTCGTAGAGTGTGGACTGATCATCAGGATATCCTGTGTGTATCAAGATATGATCCGTCAGTTCTGTGTACAGAGCATAGGTATCCATTTATGGAATTAGCAATCTGTTAAATCCATGGGCCCGTGGTACACTGTAGAAATCAGTTCTAAGTGTTATTTAAGAGGTTGCTAATAGAACCGTCGACGAGATTATACCTAAAGAGATTTGACGTTTATATATATATCTCTAGGATAATCCGAATACCTGTGACAGAAGGATTATACGTATGCAGTGACCTCAACCTGTATGGTTCAGAGATTTTATCCGTTTTCGTCATAATTTATGGGTGGGAAGATTATGGACACGAAATTGGATTTTGTGATGGATATGCCTAAACCTAGAGAGTCTCACTAATGAGATATACTCATAGGGCACTAGGGCAACTTTTATAAATAATAATGATTATTTATAAGTCGTTTAACGGTTAAACGAAAATACATGCTTTTGAGATCTTTTGGCTATTTATTAAATGTCGAATTGTGATATTTGACGTTTATTATTAATATATGTATTTTGATTATTTAATGTAAATATAATACATATATTTGAGATATATGTATTTAATTATTTAAATGTTAAATAATTAAATTAATTAAATATTAAATATCAATTTTACTTTAATTAAGTAAGCTAAATGGTTTTATTTGATTAGTTTTAATGGCCAATTTTGATTGGTTTTAAATGGCATGATTTAATTGGATAATTTGTGATAAATATTAATTTGGTTAATTGTTTTACACCACAAATTATTTATTAAATCATTTTCTTTTATTGAAATAAAATTGAAAATATATGGCCATTATTTTTTCTTCATTTTCGGTTATGAAGGGAAATTATAAAAATCCATTTTTTCTTTTTTGTTTCATAATTTCAAGAACCCTAAAAATCAAATACAAAGAGAGAAAGAGAGAAAAGGAGAAAAAAAGGAAGAAAAGCTTGGAAAATCAAGTATTTTAGTCAATTTTTGTTACTTTTCCTTACATGAAAATTGTTTCTATCATACTAGGCTTCAACATGTGTAGCTTAGTTTGTTCTCTACTCTTTTATGGATGTGATTTGATGATTGGGAACTTGAATGAAAGATGGAAGCATGTAAATTGAATAAGAATGCTTGAAATTATTTCTTAAGCTTTTTTTTTTGCCATTTGATGGTTAGTTGCCATTCTAGTGTTAAAGACATTGATCAAGTTAACCAAGAATCAGATCAACATGAAAATATTAAGGAAATTGAACCTAGATGTAGCAAAAGAGCTAGAACATCTAAGTCATTTGGACTCGATTTTCTGACATACTTGTTAGAAAATGAGCCTCAAAGCTATAAAGAAGCAATATCTTCGTCAGAGGAACCTTTGTGGAAAGAGGCTATCAATAGTGAGATTGAACCATCCTACAAAATCATACTTGGGAGTTGGTTGATCTTCCTCCAGGTTGTAAGCCACTGAGCTGCAAATGGATTTTCAAACGGAAGATGAAACCATATGGATCAATAGATAAGTACAAGGCTAGACTTGTCATAAAAGGTTATAGACAAAAAGAATGCCTTGACTACTTTGATACTTATTCACCAGTGACTCGTATCACATTAATAAGAATGGTCATAGCCATAGTAGCTATATTTGGTCTTGAAATACATCAAATGGGTGAAGACGAGATTCTTAAATGGTGAACTAGATGAAGAGATTTACATGGAACAATCAGAAGGTTTCAATGTTCATGGACAAGAATAGAAGGTGTGCAAACTTGTAAAATCCTTATATGGATTAAAACAATCACCTAAACAATGGCATGAAAAATTTGACAAAGAGATGTTGTCAAGTGGTTTCAAAATCAATGAGTGTGATGAGTGTGTATATACCAAATCAACTCAAAAAGGATATGTCGTTGTGTGTCTCTACGTAGACGATATGCTGATAATTAGTAGTAATCATGAGATGATACAGTCTACTCAGAAACTATTAACCGGCAAATTTGATATGAAAGATTTAGAAGTAGCTGATGGATCTTAGAAATTAAGATTTCCAGAACATCAGAGTGGTGTCTATTATCTCAGACTCATTATGTTGAGAAGATACTTGAGAAATATAATAAAGGAAATCTAAATGTGGCTAGAACTCCTGTAGACCTAACTCTTCATTTATCAAAGAATACTGGCTCAAGCGTATCGCAATTAGAGTATTCAAATTATCAGAAGTATGATGTATCTCATAAATTACACACGACCTGATATCGCTTAAGCTGTAAACAGGCTTAGCAGATATACGAGCAATCTAGAACATAACCACTGGAAAGCCATAGTAAGAGTTTTAAGGTATCTGAGAGAAACTTCAAAATATGGTCTACATTATATGAGATATCTTGTTATTCTAGAGGGATACAGCGATGCTAACTGGATATATGATACAGTGGATTCCAAATCTACGAGTGGATTTATTTTCACACTTGGTGGTGCATCCGTGTCATGGAAATCCTCGAGGCAAACATGTATTTCCCGATCTACTATGGAATCAGAGTTCACAGCATCAGACAAAACAACGAAAGAAGCGGAATGACTTTGAAATTTCCTAGAGGATATTCCAAATTGGCCCAAACCAGTGTCAGCGATAAGTATACATTGTGATAGTCAATCGGTTATTGGGATTGCTCAAAATACAATGTATAATGATAAGTCTCGACACATACGTCGCAGACATAATACCATACGACAACTGCTCTCAAGTGGCATAATTTCGATAGCTTATGTCAAATCAAAAGGAAACCTAGAGGATCCACTTATTAAAGGTTTACCTAGAGAGCAAGTTGAGAAGTAATCAAGGGGAATGGGCTTGAAGCCTATAAATTAAGATTTGTCATTATGGAAACCCAACCTAGCTGACTAGAGATCCCAAGATCTTGGTTCAAAAGGGACAACTGAAACTTTATACAATTCAAAACAAGCACTGTAGATTGTTATACTCTTTCCCATTCCCGTAATGTCTCAGAGTGTTATTTGTTAAGGTTAGGATAAGCTAAGGCATTTAATGATCACTATATTATGAGAAAAGTCCTAATGAGGGTTAAGACATATTACATCTTTATAGTAGATCACCTATTTGAAGTAAGAAGTGAGACCGCTTCTATGTGAGTTTTAAAGGTTGAATTCCCTAAAGTACTTGATATTCATGTTCATGGCCAAAATGAACACAACCTTAGAACGTGAAATGGTTGAAGTAAAGCTGTGTGTTGGCAATTGTCTTGGTTTACACCAACAGTAGAACAATTGAAGACTATGTGTCACTAGGTTGCCAAGTAAATCTGATTGTCATTCACTAGGAAATGTTCAAGGCGAAAGCTACCTATTTCGATGCATTTTTATTTCACAGAAACTATTTTAAGTGTCTGCATTAATATTAGAGAATTGTGTGAGATTGTTATAAATTCTCTAATATATATAGTAATAGAGTATGAGAGATATGTCCCTTAAGTTGTGATTTATGGGAAAGACACAAGGATGAAGGGACATGTCATCTACATTGAAATGATGCATCTTTAGACCTTCGTAGGTTTTAGGAAATGGTATAATCCTTAGGAGGGTTACACCCTAAGCCAAATGGTATTCTCTAAGGCACCCTATTGCCTATATAAAGGAGGGTCTTGGATTCATTTGAGAACATCCAGAAATTCCAATACTAACAAGTCATTCATAAGTGAGTCAAGTTAAAAGAGAGAGTTTCCTCCATTCTTGTTCAAGTTCTTATGAAAGGAGTGCCCCTTCTACAAGAAGCATCCAAGTAATCCTGGGAGAACGTTAGCCACAAGATATCCGTTAAGCACCGAGGCGGGGCTAATAAGTTCTTAAGGAAAAAAGCAACTCGACTTGGATTCTGGGTTTATCATCTTCAAATTCGCCAGGTTTTTCTAAGTTTCATGGTTTAAGTTATGATTTTTAGTATGTTAATTGATTAATGCATGTTAAATTTATTTAATGACACATATTCTCCAACAGATTGCAAGCAATTAAGGAAAATTTTCAGCAACTATGCTAAAGCTTCGGGATAATTGTTTAATCTGGAGAAATCTTCTATGTTTGTTAGTGGGAATGTGGCCCCTGGCCAAGTACACATAATTAAGAGTATCTTTTGATCTTGCTGTGGTATCCATGCATGAGAAGTCTATCGGCTTACCATTTATGGTAGGAAGGAGTAACAAGTATTTCTTCAATTACATAAAGCTCAAAGTTAAAAATAAAATAGGGCATTAGAAAAGTAACTTTTGTTCCTGTAGGGGGAACGTACACGATGAGTATTTTCAAAGTCCCTCAGGGTTTGTGTGATGACATCCATAAGGAAGTGGTAAGGTTTTAGTGGGGATCAACGAAATGGTATTCATTAGAAAAAAATGGGAAATCTTATGCAAAGATAAACACTCAAGGGGGTTCGGATTCAGGAACATTTCATGTTTTAACCAAGCTCTTATTGATAAGCAATGTTGGAGAGTGATAAAACACCCAGAATCATTAGTAGCTAGAGTTTCACCCCCGCACTGTCATGCTGGAAAAAATTTAACAACTATGTCTACTTTGATTACAGACGAACACTGTTGGAATTTGGAGCTTCTAAATCAGGATTTTGAGAGGGTGAAGGTGGAAACTATTAGAAACATCCATTTACCAAGAAAACCTCAGAAAGATATCTTATGTTGGCACTATTGGTAGTTTTTAGTATTAATGTTGGTAGTTGTTACTATGTAATTAATATTGGTAGATATGATATCAATGGTAGTTGTTAGTATATAATTAATATTGATAGATATGATATTAATGTTAGTTGTTAGTTGATATGTAATTAATATCGATTCTTTTGTAATGGCTATATCATTTCTAATTCATATTGAAATCAAGAAATCTAGTTTAGTTTTCTTCACACTCTCATATTTCATTTTCTACCATGGTATCAGACGTCCGAGTTTCGATCTCTGGTTATTTCCTTGTTCGTGTCTCCAAACAGGTCTTATCTCCTTTATAGATCACTTGTATTTTTGTGTCCAAACACCCAATTATAATTTCTAAAACCTAGTTCTCACCCTGAAACCCTAGCCACCACAATCACCTCCCGCCGCCACTTCTTCCAGCTTTTCCGGCCACCACTCACCACCAACATCATCCTCATCGTCTGACGACCCATCCAGTAATTTTCCAATGGACAAATATGATGTTATGCAACCCATTCCTACCATCCTCCAAGGTCCAAACTACCGTCTCTGGGTTCAAGGAAAGCGTAGTTTTCTCAAAGGTCGAAATTTATGGCCCGATGAGTCTGATGAAAAGTTTGTTGATCGTCTCGAAGATTGGGACAATAAGAATCACCAAATCCTGACCTGGTTTCGGAATACCTTGGTTCTTTCCATTATCCACCAATTTGGCCGCTATGAAACTGCCAAAGAGGTATGAGATCTGCTTGCCACAAGGTACACTACTTCTTCTCTCTCTAACCAGTATCAGTTGTGGGAAGAGTTACATAACTTGAAACAAGAGTGTGGTCAGTCTATTATTAGTTTTTTTGGCTACAATGGAATCTGTTTGGGACCAACTTGATTTCTCTGAACCATCGATGGACTGTGCTATTGATGCAGCCAAATATACTGCCCACCGTGATAGTATGAGGTTAATTCAGTTTCTTATGGCCTTTACTGATGATTTTGAATATTGTAGAGCCTATTTATTACATCAATCTCCTCTCCTTACATTAGAAGCTGCTGTCTCTCGGTTATTGTCTGATGAAACTCACATCGGCTTACTTAAGCCATCTCGCGGTGATGCTGTGCTTTTCACCGCGGGCAAACATTTCTCAAAAGGTGGAAGCAAATTCTTGTTGGGGTTTTATAGGGGTATTACGGGTAACACAGCGGAATGCGGAAAATCAAAATTTTCCGATTTCAAAAATTTTTCTTGGGCAATTAAAATAAAATTATTTATTTTAATTACTCAATACTTAAAATCTAAATTTTTTATCCAAGAAATCCAATTTCTTCATAATAACCGAATTGCCCCAAAACTTTGCATTTTGTTCATTTTGGTCCTCAAATTATCAAATACATATTTAAATAATTCCAAATCAATCCCAAAATGATTTATACATGTCCAATACATCAAAATAAAAATTGTAACAAAAATTCCAATTTTTTTTTACAATTGCCGAAACATCCCAAAATTTTCCAGGATTTGCAATTTGGTCCAATCTTATTCAAAACAAGTCAAGATCAAATCCAATCAATCCCAAATTTAATATAAATCATATGTACATCAATACACAACACATATATGAAAAGCCTCAAATTTGGAAAGGGTTAAGAACCCTAATTTTATAAATTCTTCATTTGAACAAATTACACCAAATTAATCAAATTCAATACTTTAATTCAATCTTCACAACACCAAACAAGTCTCAACACTTTGAAATAATACAAGAACAATTCTAGGTCATCAATGAGTGACCTAACAACTCTAGAATGACAACTTGATTATCAAATAATCAAAAGAGAGCTTAATAACCTATTATAAGCTCACTTTAATTCATATACATGCAAACTGTTAGTGTTCCTAGAACATGCCAAAGATCTCTAATCATGATTCGGTGTGTGAATATTCAAAGAAGTTGCGGAAGACTTACATTAAACAGATTTGATGGATGTATGAAGTTCAAAACTTTTTGATCATTTGTTGAAGATCCAAGCTTGCTTTGTGTTCCAAACTCAAGGGATTAGTTTCCCTAACACCTTGAATGACTCCTTGAAAGTGCTAGCTTGAAGAAAATTTGCAACAAAATTTCTATCTTGAGAAAGTAAGCTCATGGCATTTTTGTGTGTGGAGAGGGATATAATTGCTTTGTTTTGTGTATTTGATTTTCTAAAAATCAATTACAAAAATCAAATCTCAAAGTTGGTATATCTATTTCAAAATAAAGACAAAGTGTGTTGGATTTGGTTAGTGTACAAAACAAGCAACCCAAGTTATTCACTCAACCTTTAACCACTTCCATCACTAGTCAAACTAGTTGATGTAAGTCAAATGGGTCCCACCACTTGTAAATTCCGAATTTAAGTCGAACAATCCAACACGCAACTTCGCTCGGGCCCGGGTTTGTTTAATTCTGAATTAACGAATTTACCGTTGCGACATAATTAAATATAATTTAATTAATAATTATGCCGTGCAAAATTATTATTAAAGTCCCTTACGAATTAATTTAGAATTAATTCGTTGGCCCGAATTAAAATCCAATTTTAATTCCGCATTGAAATCTAATTTCAATTAATATATTCGAAATATTATTTAATCGATTAATTCCAAATTAATCGTTCTCTCTCTACTATTCGAATTTTATCCCAGATAAATTCTTGCCGTAATTAATCCTAGATTAATTTTCTCTCTCTCATAATTAATCCCGAATTAATTCTGTTCGAGTCAAATGTCATCGGTGAATCTTTGGGAAGCGACCCATGAGATTCCTGGATATGTTGGCAGTAAATCCAGTCGTCGGACTATCCAAATACGTGCGTACCCCGTACCACGTTCTTACAGATTTACAAGATATGGTTGGCTTTTAGCAAAGCACCGTGCCTACCCAATTCTCCAGAAATATTCTTTTAAGGAATACATAATCTTTATCAAGTGTAGTATACTAAGTATTGCGTATTACGATCCAGTATCGGATGTCACATGCTAGGCCTGAGGCTGGAATTGTGTCTGTCCCGTACGAAGCATATATCGGATCACTAGCAACTAGTCTCTTTAATCGGATAATCATGACCTTGTCATATTATCCCGATAGTTGCAACATATTAGAGTACCAGTTTTGTATCCCTACGTGATCATCATCTCCATATGACTGAAGTGACACTTCCATCTTGACATCACACCCAATACATTACGATTCTCAATAAACCCAGAAGATGTGTACACAGAACCTGTTAAAGCCCCGGACGACCAAAACCAAAACGTACTGATTGTCACAAGTATTAACGATGCAAGTCTCAGGTTAAGACCAAATACACCTACCCTGATTCGGATTCCCATAGACATATAGTCATACTACTAATGTGATTCCGAGGGGTCTATCTAGAGCGAAGCTGTTTCCGTACCATCGGCACACAGATCCTCCTATTACACCTGCATGAGTATCCAATACCCAAATATATGAGAACTATGTCGTTACGCTTCCATAACGCGCACAAGTGCAATACTAGTTTATTCCACATTATCGATGTCCAGTCTCCATAATACTACGACTAAGGATATTTAATGATTAAACCTTACGTGGATTGATATTGTCTCATATCTTATTAATCCGGAACTAATCATAAAGACTTTTATCATTTATATATTCAAGTAATCTAATTACAAAATGATAAAATAGAAATTTCCTTTGTCACATAGTTAATTTATACAAAAACCACAATGTCTTTTATAAATAGTGATGCTATGGGTCATAATTGTCCAACAATCTCCCACTTGGCCTATAGCCAATCACTCAAGTATCTAACACCTGAACTATGTACAATGTCGCTCAAACTTTTGCTGTGAGAAATATCATTCATCAACGGATCTGCAATGTTGTCATCTGATGCTACCTTCTCAATCTTCACATCGCCACGATGTATGATCTTCACCCGTTATTGTCATAATACAAAGGCACAGGCTCAGCTGCTAACAGAACTACTCCTAATCCAATTAGGATTTACAGATCCAAACTGCCTCTTTTACTGCCTCAACTGCAGTGATATATTCCGCTTCTGTTGTTGAATCGACAACAGTCTCTTGCTTGAAAGATTTCCACTTCATTGCTCCATTGTTCAAACAAAATATGTACACGGATTGTGACTTACAGTCATCTTTATCGGTTTGGAAACTGTTGGGTTCTCCTAGAACATGCCAATGATCTATTAAGATGAAATCATGTGTGAATAATCAACGAAGTTTGCGGAAAAATCACTTACATTGATCGGTTTGTGGATGTAGAGATAACAAAAATTTTGCCTCATTGAGAAGTGCTCCAAGCCCTCCTTTGTATGAATGTTGAGCTCCAAGCTTTGATCTTTGAATTCCAAACTCAAGGGAATGGTTTCCTTCACACATTTGTTGGACTCCTTTAATGTGATAGCAATGAAAATTTTGCAACAAAATCTCCTTGTTCTTGAGAGCAACTCTCGGCAATGGGCAAGGGAGAGGGAGAGAGTACAATCGGCAAAGAGAGAAAAATGAGAGTGATGGATATATTTTTGATTTTCCAAAATCAATATACCATATACCAAATCTCCAAAAGTTAGTAAAGGTCTATCACACATCAATTAAAATAAGCTTGTGTGTTTTTACACACATCAATGAAAATAAGCTTGTGTGTTTTACAAGCCACACCAACTAACAACTTCCATCAACCAAAAGGTGATGAGATTGACTAGTGATGTGACTTGATGTGGCCCCACTTTAAATTCAAAATTCGAGTGGGCCCGCTAAACACATTTCGGGCTCAGGTTCGTTAATTCTGAATTAACGAATTTTCCGTTGTGACTTTATTAAATCAAATTTAATTAAATAATAATGCCTCGCAAAATTATTACGAATCACTCGCGAATTAATTCTAAATTAATTCGTTCGCCTGAATTAAAATACAATTTTAATTCGCTATGAAATCTAATTTCCTTTAATATATCGAATATATATTAATCGATTAATTCCAAATTAATCGTTCTCTCTCTTCTAATCGAATTTTATCCCAGATAAATTCTTGCCGCAATTAATCCTAGATTAATTTTCTCTCTCTCATAATTAATTCTAAATTAATTCTGTTCGAGTCAAACGTCATCGGTTAATCTTTGGGAAGCGACCCATGAGATCCCTGGATATGTTGGAAGTAAATCCGGTCATCGGACTATCCGAATTCGTGCGTACCGGGTACCACGTTCTTACCGATTTACAAGACATGGTTGGCTTCTAGCAAAGCATTGTGCCTACCTAATTCTCTATAAATATTCTTTTAAGGAATACATAATCTATATCAAGCGTAGTATACCAAGTATTGCGTATTGCGATCCGGTATCGGATGTCACATGCTAGGCCTGAGGCTGGAATTGTGTCTGCCCCGTACGAAGCATATATCGGATCACTAACAACTAGTCTCTTTAATCGGATAATCATGACCTTGTCATATTATCCCGATAGTTGCAACATATTAGAGTACTAGTTCCGTATCTCTGCGTGATCATCTTCTCCATATGACTGAAGTGATACTTCCATCTTGACATCACACCCAATACACTACGATTCTCAATAAACCCATAAAAGGCGTACACAGAACCTGTTGAAGTCCCGGACGACCAAAACCAAAGCGTACTGATTGTCGCAAGTATTAGCGATGCAAGTCTCAGGTTAAGATCAAATATAACTACCCTGATTCAGATTCCCATAGACACATAGTCATACTACCAATGGCATTTCGAGGGGTCAATCCAGAGCGAAGCTGTTTCCGTACCATCGGTAAACAGAACCTTCTATTACACTTGCATTAGTATCCAATACCCAAATATATGAGAACTATGCTGTTACGCTTCCATAACAAACACAAGTGTAATACTAGTCTATTCCGCATTATCGATGTCCAGTCTCGATAATACTACGACTATGGATCTTTAATGATTAAACCTTTAGAGGATTAATATTGTCTCATATCTTATAATCTGGAACTAATCATAAGGATTTTTATCATTTATGTATATTCAAGTAATCTAATTACAAATTGATAAAATGACAATTCCCTTTGTCACATAGTTAATTTGTACAAAAACCACAATGTCTTTTACAAATAGTGATACTGTGGGTCACAATTGTCCAACAATCTCCCACTTGGCCTATAGCCAATCACTCAAATATCTAACACCTGAATTATGTACATGTCGCTCAAACGTTTGCTGAGGAATAGCCTTCGTCAGCGGATCTGCAATATTGTCATCTGATACGACCTTCTCGATCTTCACATCGCCACGATGTAGGATCTCATGAATCAGATGGCAATGTCAAAAAACATGCTTGGATCGTTGATGAGACCGCGGTTCCTTAGCCTGCACTATAGCCCCGTTATTGTCACAATACAAAGGAACGGGCTCAGCTGCTAACAGAACTAATCCTAATCCAATTAGGAATTTATGGATCCAAACTGCCTATTTTGCTGCCTCAGCTGCATCGATATATTCCGCTTCTGTTGTTGAATCGGTAATAGTCTCTTGCTTGGAATATTTCCAGCTTACTGGTCAGTTGTTCAAATAAAATATGTACCCAGATTGCGACTTACAGTCATCTTTATCGGTTTGGAAACTTGCATCGGTAAACCCTGTTACCGTAAGTTCTCCATCTCCATAGATTAAGAAAGCATCCTTAGTTCGTCTAAGATACTTAAGAATGTTCTTAACCGCAACCCAGTAACCATCACCTGGATCAGCCTGATAGCGACTACACATGCTCAAAGCATACGAGACATCAGGTCCCGTACATATCATGGCATACATGATTGATCCGACTGCAGAAGCGAACGAGATCCGACTCATGTTGTCTCTCTCATCTTGAGTTTTAGGACACATGTCCTTAGATAGAGTGACACCATGTGACACTGGCAACAATCCCCTCTTAGACTGATCCATGTTGAATCTCTTCAACACTTTGTCAATGTACGTGCTCTGGGAAAGTCCAAGCAGCTTTCTAGATCTATCCCGGTAGATCTTTATTCCCAGAATAAAGGCTGCATTTTCCAGATCTTTCATGGAGAATTTTAATGAAAGCCAAGCTTTCACCGATTGTAGCATGGGAATGTCATTGCCAATAAGCAATACATCATCGACGTAAAGGACAATGAATGTTAGTGCGCTCCCACTAACCTTCTTATATACACAAGGATCATCATTGTTTTGAACGAAATCATATTCTTTTATGATCTCATCAAAACGTTGGTTCCAAGAACGCGATGCTTGCTTCAATCCATAAATGGATCGATTTAACTTGCAAACCTTGTTTGCATGTTTTGGCATGATAAAACCGTCAGACTGTTGCATATAAACATCCTCCAAAAGGTTTTCGTTAAAGAAAGCGGTTTCGATGTCCATCTACCATATTTCATAATCGAAATATGCAGCAATAGCAAGCATTATCCGAATGGATTTAATCATGGCAACAGGTGAAAAAGTTTCGTCATAATCGATACCATGTCGTTGAAGATACCCTTTCGCTACAAGCCTAGCTTTATACGTTTGTATGTTGCCATCCATGTCAGTCTTCTTCTTGAAGAACCATTTGCAACCAATAGGCTTTACGCCTTTTGGTGCAATCCAGTGTCCAAACTTGGTTGGTGTACATGGAATTCATTTCGGATTTCATGGAATCTTGCCATAAACCAGAGTCGATACCTTGTATCGCTTCCTCATACGTAGCCGGTTCGTCTTCCTTAATAAGATTAATATCCACATGAGGTGAGAACATAAACCCATACCTCTCAGGTTGTTTTCTGACTCTCTCCGACCTATGCGGTTCTTGTGTATTAGAAGATTATGGTACAGTCTCATCCCTGATGAATTGTTCTTGTTCCGTTAAGGAATCAGTGTCAGGAACAGTATCATTCCGACTTTCATTGAGTTCTACTTTCCTCCCACTTACCACTGTATTTAGGAATTCATTTTCGAGGAAAACCGAATATAGAGCAACAAATACGTTGTTCTCTTGTGGATGGTAGAAGTAATATCTTTTTGTTTCCCTAGGATAACCTACAAATAGGCACTTATCCGATTTGGGTTCTAGTTTGGTACCATCCAAACATTTAAGGTATGCCCAGCATCCCCAAATCTTCAGGAATGAGAAACCCGATTTCTTTCTTGTCCATATTTTATATAGAGTCTGTTGAACATACTTTGATGGAACCTTATTCAAAATAAGTATTGCACTGTTCAATGTATATCCTCAGAAGGAAATTGGTAGCTCAGTGCGACTCATCATAGACCTTACCATGTCCAACAAAGTTCGGTTTCTCCGTTCGGACACACCGTTTAATTGAGGCGTTCCGGGAGGAGTCCACTGTGAAAGAATACCATACTCTTTCAAGTAATCGAGAAACTCATTGCTCAAGTATTCTCCACCACGGTCCGACCGTAATGTTTTAATACTTTTGCCGGTCTATTTTTCTACTTTGTGTCGAAACTCTTTGAATTTCTCAAAGGTTTCCGACTTGTGTCTTATAAGATACACATAACCATAACGCGATGTATCATCCGTAAAGGTTACGAAATATTCATATCCACTTCTAGCCTGGCTAGACATGGGCCCAAATACGTCACTATGAATGGGGGCAAACAGTTCGATGGCACATGTACCTTTACCGCTAAGAGGTATTTTAGGCATTTTGCCTAATAAACAAGATTCGAAGACGTCATATGAATTTGGATCAAATCCGTCCAAGTACCCACTATTCGAAAGTGTGGATATGCGAGTCTTGTTAATGTGTCATAGACAACAATGCCACATATAAGTTTCATCTTTCTTACTTAATTTAAGCCTTTTATTTGTTACATTATATATTTGAGATTGATTTATATTCAAAATATAAAAACCATTATTAACATCAACACTACATATCTCAATATCATTTTTATAAACAAAACACACCGTGTTGTTTTTTAATACAAAAGTATGCCCACATTGGGCTAAACAAGATACATAAATAATATTCCTAGTCAAACTAGGTACATATTAGCAGTCTGATAAATTAAGTAATGCCCCGAGGGCAGTTCCAAAATATAAGTCCCAACAGCCAAAAAAGCGACTCTAGTCCCATTTCCAACTCAGAGGTCTATCTCTCCTGAAGTCAGTCTCCTGCTAATCTTCAGATCCTACACATCAGTACATATATGAGTACCACAACCAGAATAAAAAATCCAATTTTTAAAACTAGAAGTAGACATGTTTATTTCAATAACAAACATACATGAAGCCGGTGCCTTGCCCGCTTTGATTTCCTTCATGTGCGCCTTGTACTCACGGCAGTCACGCTTCCAGTGACCCCGTTTGCCACACTGTAGGCATACATCTTGGGATTTTTCTTTTGCCTTCCCAGAAGACTTTGATGATTTGGCCTTGCCCTTTCTCTTCTGCTTTTTCTTCACGCCTCCAATAGCCTTGGCCAAGCCTTGGTAGACTGAGATGTCGAAGCGAAGTGCGCCTCGTGATTTTTGCCCTTCAAAAGCTCTTTTTATGCTTCGCGTAGCATTTCCATCAAATCTCCAAGAGTATGGTCTTGGTTCATCATATTATAGTTCATGATGAACCCGCTCCAACTATCAGGAAGAGACTGCAAGATCAAATCTATAGAAGTCTCAGCCTCAAAGGTTATTCCTAGCAGACCCAACTATTCGATGTCAGTAATCATCTGCGACACATGGTGCTCGACAGATGTACCCTATAACATTCGAGATCGAAAGAGCTTCTTCTTCAATTCATACCTTTGCGATCTAAGGTTAGATCAGTGAAGATCCTTCAATTTTCCATCATAGTATATGGATCCAATCCCTTGTTCTGGCAATGAAATTGAGGGGTCATTGCAAAAAGCATGACTGATTGAGCAGTTGAGTTGTCATCGCTGTGAGTCTTCCAAAGCTCAAGCTTAAGCGGCTGCTCAATTCCGGGCTTAGGCCCGAGAGGTCTCTCTATCATATAGAGCATCTTCTCGGCCCCCAGGACAATCCTGAGGTTCATATCCCAGTCAGGAAAGTTCGCACCATTAAAGACATTTTCGCCCATGATAATGTCCCTAACATTGATATTTCCAGCCATCTTAATTGAAATAGTCTAACTATTCAATTAACGATTTTTGGGTACATTCCAACTATTACAATAAAATATTAGTCCAACTAATAAATATATAAAATGACGAAATAATTTGAAAGCGCGTATTGGCAAGTATTTGAATGAAATTGAAAATTCAATACTAGCCTCCCACTATTTTTCGGCGAGCCTCTAACCCTCTGTGTTGGTTTCTATTAAGGTCCCAAGATCAATAATAAGCATGAAATATGTGCGAATACAAATCGAAGAAGTTGCGGAATACTTACATCGAGCGGTTGAGTGACGCGCGAGGCAACGAAACTGAGTTTCTTCCTCCTTGAACTGTCACGGCAGTGAGCAGTTTCTGCTCACTGGTTTGGCTTCGTGGATCAACTTCGTCAAGCTCCAAGCTTCGTGAAATGATTCCCGGCTCATGGGTGGACTTCCCTATCACCTTCGCAAGTCTCGTAAGTGTGCTAGCACTTGTGATTTTGCCACAAAACCCACTCTAGCTTCCCTTCACTGCTCGGTTTTTGGAACAAAAATAGTGAACATTTTGGCCCCAAGGGCGTGAGGATGAGAGAGATGAGAGGAAGAGAGAAATTGGTTGGTTTGATTCCAAATTTGTGTATCTTATACACACATTTGAATTTCAAATTCATTTCATGTGCATATGCCTTTAAAAAAGTCAAATAATAATGGCACCAACCACTTCCATCACTCAATCCATCAAGTTGTCAAGTCACATCACTCAAAGTGACTAATGATTTGACGCTTGATGCGACTAGCGATTTGACGCTTGATTTGACTTGCGTGCCGCACTCGAATTTGAAATGCGAATGTTCCTGGTCAAGGTTTACACTACTTGGTCAGTATAGTAAACCCATTGAGACCGGTACATGTTGTATACTGGAATATATGATTCCAATGGTTTCTCAATGAACCATTAGTCTTGGAGACTAGTATAGACGTGTAGGTGTTTATAGCGGATAAACACTGAACGACTCACCGAAGATTCTTAATGGATGGTACACCAGCGTCAATAAGAATCTTCTTGGGTTGAGTAGCACTTGTGATTCTTAGACTTGAGATGCCATTGTGGGCACATGAGACATCTTCTACACTTAGACGGCAGTCACGTCACCGATCTATTTAGATCAGACCTCCGCCTGTTCGCTGGGTGTAGACAGATCCTCATGGTGTCCTATGTGTATCAAGATAGGATCCGTCAGTTCTGTGTATCAGAGCATAGGTAGTCCATATGATTAGCAATCAGATAAAACCATGGGCCCGTGGTAAAGTTTAGAAGCTAGTTCTAAACATTCTTTTAGAGATTGCTAATAGAATAGTCGACTGGATAATCCCGATAGAGATTTGACGTTTACATCTATATCTCTATGATTTATCCGGATACCTGTGACGGAGGAATAATACATTTGCCATGACCTCGACCTGTATGGTTCAGCGAGATTATCCGTGATCGTCATAATCTACGGGTGGATAGATTATGGACACGAAATTAGATTTCGTGACAGATATACCTGAATCTAGAGAGTCTCAATAATGAAACATACTCGTAGAGCACTAGAGCAACATTAATAAATAATATTGATTATTTATAAAAGTCGTTTAAAGGTTAAACGCAAGATACGTGCTAAAAGGACTAGATAGTCATTTGCCTAATTATTGTGTATTTACATTTAATACTTGATTAATTTAAATACACATTAATTAATAGTCAAAATGAGTTATTTGACTTATATCCTATATGAATATATGTTTTTAATATTTAATGTAAATATTATACATATATTTAATATATTTGTATTTGATTAATTAATTGATTATTTAATTGTTAAATGATTAAATTAATTAAAATATAAATATCTTACATTAGGATATTTAAAGTAAATGATGTTAGTTGCTTTTGTTGACTTAAATAAATATCTAATAAAGTTGTATTAAGATATTTATGCAAGTTGATAACATAATTTTGAAATGAAATTGAAATGAAAATTCTTGATATATGTTTGTGAATTTCGGCCAAAGGCCATTTGTGCACAAGTATATATTGTTTTCATTTTTTCATTTCATAATAACCTAATACACTTTTCATAAAA
The DNA here is from genome assembly GCA_019454045.1 of Zanthoxylum bungeanum. Taxonomy (NCBI): domain Eukaryota; kingdom Viridiplantae; phylum Streptophyta; class Magnoliopsida; order Sapindales; family Rutaceae; genus Zanthoxylum; species Zanthoxylum bungeanum. The sequence continues at coordinate 106,432 of SKCR01036168.1, forward strand.
CTCCATTGAAAGAAAACAAAGAAAGCAAGTGAGGAAGAAAAGAAGAAACCAAAAGAAAAGCTTGGATTTTGTAAGTTTTTCAAACTTACTATTAGAAAGGAAATTGTTCCTTAGGATCTAGGAAACATCTTATGATGTTCTTAAGTTATTCTTTTCATTATTTCTTGTGTTTTTGATGATGGAAATTTTGTTGAAAGTGTTGAGCATGTGTGATGAAGAAAGCTTGTAACTATTGTAGTTATAACTATTCTTTTAAGGTTTTGGAAACCATGTTGCTAATCTAGAGTTATTGACCCACTCTTAAATGACCTAGATTTGATCTTGAGTTGTTTCATTGTGTTGAGACTTGGATTGGATGTAAGAATGATGATTGAAGTAATTGATTTAATGTATTTGGTCTAATTTGTTCTTTTTGAAGAAATTGAAAAATTAGGGTTCATGACCAATTCCAAATTTGGGGGTTTTCATATATGTTGTGCATTTGTGTGTGTATATGATGCATATAAATTTTCATGTTCATTGGATTACATCTTGATGTGTTTTGATGCATGAAATGACAAAATGCACAACCCCCCCTAATGGTGCTCTCGGCTTTGGAGTCAAATTTGGGGATTTTGGTGCTTTTGGTGTTTTGAACATCATAAGTTCATCTTAGAAATGATTTAGAATCATTCAAAATTGATTTGATCAATTTCGGACTAAAATGGACAAAAATACAAAGCAAGGGTATTTCGGTAAATTCACTTAAATATGATTTATTGAATTTATTTTTCATAATTTGATTATTGGAATGTTAAATAAATATGTTTATTTAATTAATCCGAGAAAAAGTTTTGAAATCTGAAAATCGGATTTTCACCGCTTCCGCTTCGTTACCGGATTCACCCCCTAAAAACCCCTACAAAATGGTATCAGAGCGAGTCTGATTCTAGGCCACCTAAAATGATTAGCCTTCATTGAATCAATGTTTAATCATGTTTTCTTGACTTTATGCATGCTTATTAGGATCTAAATTGGTTAGATTTAGGGTGTATGACACTTAGCGGAAAATCCCTAATTAATAAGGTTTGAATGTAATTATGTATTTGATGCATGTTATATGGTCCGTCTTGTCAATACGGTTTATGAATACTTCTTTGTGACTACATCCGAGACCGTGCCTATGCTGTGAGGATGTAGCCGATAAAGATTTATTTATACCGGATGTATATCAGATACTAGGTAAATTCAAGTAAAAGCGGAATTCCGAACGTGCCCTAGCTGTCAGGATTACGTAAGTAACTTGAGTTTATCATTGACGAGTTTAACCTTGGTACGTCTCCTTGTGGGCCTGTCTTCGCAGCGACAACGAGAAACGGCCAGGACCGGATACTTAGGAGTCATTATTCAATGATTGACAAATGAGTTGTCTACCTGATGAATATACGTAGGCGAGACCGTGCCTCTACTGTGAGCCGAAATATATTCACGGGATCCACTTTTCACTTTTAGTATTTAATTTAATTATTAAATATTTGTATTCTGTTTTGGGATTACAATATTGCATGATTTAGTGGGAGGGGCATATTAGATTAAAAATCCATGATCTAGTTTATGCTTTTGATATTATATGAAACTGCTTTATTTCTGCTAACCATTTTTCGTGATCTATATGATAGATTGGCGATGGCGGCACAATCCACAAATCAGTTTGCGCGTATGCTTGATGCGAACAAACTGAAAGGCGCTGAGAACTTTGCAGACTGGGAATTGGATTTGAGGATTGTCATCGATTCCGAAAAGCTGGGTTATGTTCTTGAGGGTCCGTTGCCCCTTGCAGTGGGTGCGGATGCTTCGGAGGAGGAACGCCAAGTTTTTGAAACTTGGAAGGATGATGATTTAAGGGTTAAATCATACATCCTTAGTTCATTGTCTCCGAAACTCAAGCAACAATACTATGGTATGTTAGATTCCTATAGTATGATGACGCGATTGAGACAATCGTTTGAGAACCAAGAACAAGTGATTGTTCACAAAGTCGCCATGGAACTGTTCCATGCGCGTCTGGATGAGGGGCAGAGTGTTAGCCCACATGTTCTTCAGATGATCGATTTGATCGATCAATTGAGGCAACATAATCTCATCTTGAATGACATTCTCGGTAGGAGTGTCATTCTTGGTTCACTACCAGCTTCATTTCGCCAGTTCGTGATGTACTTCAACATGCACGGGACTGTCTGTACCTACCAGGAGCTACATAGGATGTTGCTCACGGCAGAAGAGGACCTTAAGAAGGGAGTACCGACTCGCCCTCATAGAACTACTTCTCTTTCGGCTTCTTCCAAGGATGGTCTAAGGGAAAGAACAAGAAAGGCAAGAAGAAGAAGAAGGCTTTTGGTCCTCAACAACATGCGAAGATTGCAAAGCCCAAAAGGGCTTCTGAAGACAAATGCCACCACTGCGGCAAAGTCGGGCACTGGAAAAGGAACTGTCCTGATTACATTGCCCAGCTGAGGAGAGACGGAGCTTCTACATCAGGTACTTTTATTTTTCCAGTTATTGATTTATCTTTGGCTTGTGAAGCCGTTACATCCAGCTGGATTTTAGATTCTGCTTGTCCCATTCACATTTGCAATTCATTGCAGGCGCTGAAGGAAAGTAGGAAACTGAAGCCTGGAGAGATGCAGTTGCGGTTCGGGAGTGGAGACTCTTTGGATGTAGTTGTAGTGGGAGTATGCGAGATCCCATTGCCGAATGGGACACTTTTGTTATATGACTGTCATTTTGTACCGGGATGTGTCGCTAATATTATATCACTTTTTGTATTGGATACAGAAGGCTTTTGTATTAATATTAAGAATAGTTCTTTGTATTTATATGATAAAAATAATATTCAGATCCTTTGTTGTCCAAACCAGCATGGTCATTATACATTGCAAACTTCAAAAGATATATTAAATACTGGAGTTAATAAACGTAGATTACCTGTAATTAATAATACTGAACTTTGGCATATGAGACTTGGTCACATTGGCGTTAAATGCCTTACCCAATTGGTTAGGAATGGTTTGATATCAGATCTTACCATTGAACCCTATCCAACTTGTGAATCCTGTATTCAGGGTAAGATGACCAAAGCCCCATTTTCTGGTGTTGGACACCGCGCCATTAACTTACTGGAACTCGTACATTCTGATGTATGTGGTCCACTAAGTCAAACTGCTCACAGTGGTTATTCATACTTCGTTACCTTTACCGATGATTTGTCACGGTACGGTTATGTGTATTTGATGCGACATAAATCGGAAACCTTTGAAAAGTTCAAAGAGTTCCGAAATGAAGTAGAAAAATAAACTGGTAAATATATTAAATGCCTTTGATCAGATCGAGGTGGCGAATATATGAGTGGTGAGTTCATGGATTATATGATTCTCGCTCAAATACTCCTCCAGGTACACCACAGCACAATGGTGTATCTGAAAGGAGAAATCAGACTTTATTGGATATGGTCCGATCGATGTTGAGTTTCACAGATTTGCCCTATTATTTATGGGGCTACTCTCTCTTAACAGCCGCACATCTTTTGAATAAGATTCCTTCAAAGACTGTTCCTACGACACCGTATCAGATAGGTTCGGTAGGAGACCAAATCTTAATTATATTAAGGTTTGGGGTTGTCCTGCCTATGTCAGGGTGACTCAGCAAGATAAGCTTTCGCCTCGAGGGCAAAAGTTTAGGTTCGTTGGATATCCTTCGAATACGAGGGGATATCTGTTCTATGATACCGAGCATCGAAATGTATTCGTAGCTCGCTTCGCAAAATTTCTAGAAGTAGAATTTTTGTCAGAAGGTGGTAATCATAGACAGGTTGAGCTTGATGAAGTCCAACCTGAAAACAACGAACCAACAGAGGGACCTGAAGTTCAAGTAGATGAAGGACCTTCAACACACACACTCCGTAGGTCGGAAATGGTATCTAGACCTCTTGAACGCTTGTATTTGATACAAGAAAAGAGTCTGGATGTTCTCTTAGTTGAAGAGACAGATCCTTTCACCTATAGAGAATCGATGTTGGACATCGACTCTGTGAAATGGCAAAGTGCCATGAAATCCGAGATAGACTCAATGCATGAAAATCAAGTTTGGGACTTGATTCCGCTTCCCGAAGGAATTGTTCCTATCAGTTGTAAATGGGTTTACAAGAGGAAGCGCGGGCCTGATGGTAAGGTTGAAACTTACAAGGCCCGACTGGTAGCAAAAGGTTACACGCAGCGACCTGGCGTCGACTACGATGAAACTTTTTTGCCGGTGGCAATGCTTAAGTCTATCCGGATTTTGCTTTCTATAGCTGTGTATCATGACTACGAGATTTGGCAAATGGATGTCAAAACGGCTTTTCTAAATGGATTTCTTGATGAAGAAATCTATATGGAAGAACCGGAAGGTTTCGCGTCCAGCGAAACCTCGGGTATGGTATGTAAGCTTAAGAAGTCCATTTATGGACTTAAACAAGCTTCACGAAGTTGGAATCTTCGATTCGATGAGATTATTAGATCGTTTGGTTTTCTCAAGTATTCGGAAGAATCCTGTGTGTATCAGAAGGCCAGTGGGAGCATGGTCGTATTTTTAGTCCTATATGTTGATGACATCCTAATCATTGGGAATGATTTGGGTATGTTGCAAAGCGTCAAAGCGTACCTCTGTAAGAATTTCTCCATGAAGGACCTGGGAGAAGCTTCCTATGTTTTAGGGATAAAACTCTATAGAGATAGACAAAGGAGGCTGATTGGGTTATCCCAATCAACGTACGTAGATAAGATCTTGGAATGGTATAGTTTTGGTAACTGTAAGACAGCAAACATACCGTTCAGACATGGGATACATCTTTCTAAGAAGGTGTGTCTACAAACAGAAGATGAGAAGGTTAGAATGTCTAACCAACCTTATGCTTCGTGTTTGGGTAGCATAATGTATGCCATGTTATGTACGAGGCCTGATATCAGTTTCACTGTTAGCGTAACTAGCCGATATCAGTCCAATCCAGGTAATGACCATTGGATGGCCATCAAACATATTCTAAAGTATCTTAAAGGTACTAAGGATAAGTTGATTATATATGGAGGAAACGAACTGCAGGTTAATGGGTATACAGACTCCGATTTCCAATCGGATCCCGATGATAGAAAGTCTACATCTGGATTTGTCTTTACCCTTAACGGAGGTGCAGTTTGTTGGAAGAGTTCCAAACAGGGATCGACAGCTGATTCCACCACTGAGGCGAAATATATTGCAGCTTCTGAAGCTGCAAAAGAGGCTGTGTGGATAAAGAACTTTATCACAGAATTGGGAGTTGTCCCAAGTATCGAGAATGCGATTCCGTTATACTGTGATAATACTGGAGCCATTGCGCAAGTAAAAGAACCGAGGGCGCATCAGAAGTCGAAGCATGTGGAACGCAAGTACCACATCATTCGAGAGATCGTGTCGCGAGGGGATATTATCGTGTGCAAGGTACCGAGTGAAGATAATGTAGCAGACCCGCTGACGAAGGCCATACCTCCGAAGTTGTTTGATAAACACGTGGAGTCGATGGGTATTAGATACAATCGATATTGGTTAAACTCGTTTTGCGAATAAGTACTCAAAGTACGAATTCTCGAATTAAATTAAACTACATCATTAAATCCAATTTAATATGCATTCAATTCTAATTCGCTATTTAATTCCAAATTAAACATTACACTTTATTAATGAATCTTTACGACTTAAATTCCAAACTTAATCGCAACGGGTCTCAAAGCTCGATTAACGTCCAACGTCAATTTAATTAAAGTCCAATGGGCTTTTAATTAATTTCTTAAGGCGTGGAATTTTGGTCAACTCAGGTCAAACCGAATAACCAAAATCCAATCCGGGATTTACCCCATAAGCCCAGAAATCAATTTTAGGCCTACTAGGCCCAATTAAACTTTAAAGGTCCATTAAGTCGCATTTGGGCTTTATGGATGCGGTTTTGGGCCTAATTGGATCCAACCAATTTTGCCTAAACCCAACTTTGTACAACAAAGCACAACAAGCCCAATTACAACACAAAAGCCCAAATCCAATTTTAAGGCCCAATTAATTAAACACAAAAAATCCAATTTCACATTTAATTAACCTAAAGTGTATATCATGATTAATCATCCAAATTAACATTTCTAAAACATCAATTAACAAAACTAATCATGCTCATTTTCATCATCACATGTCCAACACATTTTGATCAAAATCAAACCCAATACATGCTCATCAAGGTCTCGGCAATTAGGGTTTTTGTCCAATTCAAAAAATTCAATCCAATTAATTTTCAAATCAACAATCCCAACATGATTCTAACTCATCCAATGAATCAACAAATCAAAATTCCAAGACATTATGGCTATGTCACCAATCGGCCAACACAAGCATTTGGGGGAAAAATTGTTCCAAACCATTTTCTTGAAATTGATCCAATCAAATTTCAATTCAAACACATTTAAGCATATTCATTCATCCAATTTCACAAAATCATGCTCAAAATGATTTTACCCAAATTTTAAGCCCTAAACATTTCATGCTCAAACCTTGCTCCAGATGCCATTGTTGGTTTCTATTAAGGTCCCAAGATCAATGATAAGCATGAAATATGTGCGAATACAAATCGAAGAAGTTGCGGAATACTTACATCGAGCGGTTGAGCGACGCGTGAGGCAACGAAACTGATTTTCTTCCTCCTTGAACTGTCACGGCAGTGAGCAGTTTCTGCTCACTGGTTTGGCTTCGTAGATCAACTTCGTCAAGCTCCAAGCTTCGTGAAATGATTCCCGGCTCATGGGTGGACTTCCCTATCACCTTCGCAAGTCTCGTAAGTGTGCTAGCACTTGTGATTTTGCCACAAAACCCACTCTAGCTTCCCTTCACTGCTCGGTTTTTGGAACAAAAACAGTGAGCATTTTGGCCCAAAGGGCATGAGGATGAGAGAGATGAGAGGAATAGAGAAATTGGTTGGTTTGATTCCAAATTTGTGTGTCTTATACACACATTTGAATTTCAAATTCATTTCATGTGCATTTGCCTTTCAAAAAGTCAAATAATAATGGCACCAACCACTTCAATCACTCAATCCATCAAGTTGTCAAGTCACATCACTCAAAGTGACTAATGATTTGACGCTTGATGCGACTAGCGATTTGACGCTTGATTTGACTTGCGTGCCGCACTCGAATTCGAAATGCGAATGCGCTCGTAAATAATCTCGGGCTCGGGTTCGCTAATTCCAAATTAACGAATTTTCCGTTGCGTCGTAATTAAATGATTACACCTAGCAAAATCACTATTCACGTCGCTAACGAATTAATTCTAAATTAATTCGTTCGCTCGAATTAAAATCTAATTTTAATTCCGCGTCGAAATATAATTTCGTTTAATATATCAAATATATTAATTTCTCGATTAATTCCAAATTAATCGCTATCTCTCTTTAAATGATATTTTACCCCAGATAAAATATCTCCATAATTAATCCCAGATTAATTTTCTCTCTCTTTTAATTAATCCCAGATTAATATAGAGTGCGAGTCATACGTCATCGGTGAATCTTCGGGAAGCGACCCATGAGATCCATGGATATGTTGGCAGTAAATTCGGTCGTCGGACCATCCGAACACGTAAGTACCAAGTATTACATTTATACCGATTTACAAGACAAGGTTGGCCTCTAGCAAAGCGCCATGCCTACCCAATTCTCCGGAAATATCCTTACAGGAATAAAAGATCTATATCAGGCGTAATATACGTAGTATTGCGTATTTCTGTCCAGTATTGGATGATCACGTGCTAGGCCTGGGGCTGGAATTGTGTCTGCCCTGTACGAAGCACATGTCGGATGTCTGGTAACTAGTCTCTATAATCGGATAAAGATGACCTTGTCATTTTATCTCGATGACTACAGTACTTAAGAGTACTAGTACCGTATCCTACGTGACCATCATCTCCATATGACTGGAGTGACACTTCCATCTTGACATCATAACCAACACACTACGATTCTCAATATACCCAGCATTGGCGTACACAGAACCTGTTAAAGCCCTGGATGACCGCAACCAAAGTATATTGATTGTCACAAGTATTAGCGGTGCAAGTCTCAGGTTAAGACCAAATACACCTACCCTGATTTTGGACTTCCATAGACACATAGTCATATTACCAATGGAATTCCGAGGGGGTCTATCCAGAGCGAAGCTGTTTCCCGTACCATCGGTGAAACACAACCTCCTATTACACTTGCATGAGTATCCTATACCCAAATATATGAGAACTATGCCGTTGTGCCCTCACAACGCGCACAAGTGTAATACTAGTCTTTTACGTATTTATCGATGTCCAATCTCGATAATACTCTAACTAGGGATATTTAACGATTTATCCTTCGTGGACTGATAATGTCTCATATCATTCTCCGTCCAAGAACAAATCACAGGGACCTCCTATCATTTATACATCTAGGTGATCTAATCACAAATGATAAGAGTGCAATCTCCTTTGTTACATAGTTAATTTGTACAACAATACTATGATCTGTACAAATAGTGACGCTATGGGTCATAATTGTCCAACACTCTGTTGAGTACTCGAGAAACCTGATTTCCTAGTGGGCTAGGATCCTGTTAATAACACACAACCTTGACTTTGGCCAACAAGCTGTATGATATTTAACTAGGTAGATCTCTAAGATCAATTGGATCTCATCCAATTCCTAGATCCGGTAGGTGGACCTCCAAGTCCTACACATATATGCCAATATATCCAATATTTTCCTAACCTTTTCCTATGAATCAACTAAGCCTTGGCTTTGGCTCAACAAGCTTAATGATTCCAGTTAAGCGGGACCCATTGACTTTGGAAAGCTTCGTAATCCATGTCGATGAACAAGAAGTGAGCTTGACTTTGGCCAACAAATCACAACTTGCCCAAGACATGCGATATAGAACAACCAATAGGTTTCGTCGTAATCGACACCATGTCGTTGACGATACCCTTTTGCTTCAAGCCTAGCTTTGTACATTTGTATGTTGCCATCCATGTCCGTCTTCTTCTTGAAGACCCATTTACAACCAATAGGTTTTACGCCTTCTAGTGCATCAACCAGTGTCCAAACTTGTTTGGTATACATGGAATCCATTTCGGACTTCATGGCATCTTTCCATAAAGCGGAGTCGATACCTTGTATCGCTTCCTCATACGTAGCTGGCTCATTATCCTTAATAAGATTAATATCTACGTGAGGTGAGATTAGAAACCTATACCTCTCAAGTTGTTTTCTGACTCTCTCCAATCTACGCGGTTCTTGTGTATTAGAAGATTATGGTATAGTCTCATCTCTGATAAACTGTTCGTGTTCAGTTAAGGAATCGGTGCCAGGAACAGTATCACTCCGATTTTCATCGAGTTCTACTTTCTTCCCACTTACCACTGTATTTAGGAATTCCTTTTCGAGGAAAACTGCATGTAGAGCAACAAATACCTTGTTCTCTTATTGGTTGTAGAAGTAATATCCTTTGGTTTCCCTAGGATAACCTACAAATAGGTACTTATCCGATTTGGGTTCTAGTTTGGTACCATCCAAATGTTTAACGTATGCCCTGCAACCCCAAATCTTCAGGAATGTGAAACCCAGTTTTTTTCCAGTCCATATTTCATATAGAGTCTGTTGAACAGACTTTGACGAAACCTTATTCAAAATAAGTATTGCACTGTTCAATGCATATCCCTAGAAGGAAATTGGTAGCTCAGTGCGACTTATCATAGACCTTACCATGTCCAACAAAGTTTGGTTTCTCTGTTTTGACTCACCGTTTAATTAAGGTGTTCCGGAAGGAGTCCATTATGAAAGAATACTATACTCTTTCAAGTAATCGAGAAACTCATTGCTCAAGTATTCTCAACCACGGTCCAATCGTAATGTTTTAATACTTTTGCCGGTCTATTTTTCTACTTTGTGTCGAAACTCTTTGAATTTCTCAAAGGTTTCCGACTTGTGTCTTATAAGATACACATAACCATAACGCGATGTATCATCCGTAAAGGTTACGAAATATTCATATCCACTTCTAGCCTGGCTAGACATGGGCCCACATACGTCACTATGAATGGGGGCAAACAGTTCGATGGCACGTGCACATTTACCGCTAAAAGGTATTTTAGGAATTTTGCCTAATAAACAAGATTCACAGACGTCATATGAATTTGGATCAAATCCGTCCAAGTATCCACTCTTCGAAAGTGTGGATATACGAGTCTTGTTAATGTGTCCCAGACGACAATGCCACATATAAGTTTCATCTTTGTTACTTAATTTAAGCCTTTTGTTTGTCATGTTATATGTTTGAGATTGATTTATATTCAAAATATATAGACCATTGTTAGTATCGGCACTACATAGCTCAAAATCATTTTTATAAACAAAACACCTGGTGTTTCTGAATACAAAAGTATACCCACATTGGGTTAAACAAGATACAGATATAATATTTCTAGTCAAACTAGGTACATAATAGCAGTGTGATAAAGTAAGTACATGCCCCGATGGCAGTTCCAAAATATAGGTCCCAACAGCTAAAACGGTGACTCTAGTCCCATTTCCAACTCGGAGGTCGATCTCTCATGAAGCTAGTCTCCTGCTAATCTGCATATCTTGCACATCAGAACATATATGAGTACCATAACCAGAATCAAAAATCCAATTTTTAAAACTAGAAATAGACATTTTTATTTCAATAACAAACATACCTGAAGCCGGTGCCTTGCCCCCTTTCACTTCCTTCATGTGCGCCTTGTACTCACGTCAGTCACGCTTCCAGTGACCCCGTTCGCCACACTGTAGGCAGACATCTTGGGATTTTTCCTTTACCTTCCCAGAAGACTTTGATGATTTGGCCTTGCCATTTCTATTCTTATTCTTCTTTACACCTCCAGAAGCCTTTGGCCAAGCCCTGGCATTCTGAGATGTCGAAGCGAAGTGCGCCTCACACTTTTTGCCATTCAAAAGCTTTTTTTCTACTTTGCGTAGCATTGCCATCAACTCTCCAAGAGTATGGTCTTGGTTCATCATATTATAGTTCATGATGAACCGGCTCTAGCTGTCAAAAAGAGACTTCAAGATCAAATCTATAAAAGTCTCATCCTAAAAGGTTATGCCTAGCTGACCCAGCTGTTCAATGTCAGCAATCATCTGCGACACATGGTGCTCGACAGATGTGCCCTCTGACATTCGAGAGCGAAATAGCTTCTTCTGCAACTCATACTTCTGCGATCTAAGGTTAGATAGGTGAAGGTCCCTCAATTTCAACATCATTTCATGGGGATCCAATCCCTTATTTTTGACGTTGAAATTGTGGGGTCATTGCAGCAAGCATGACGAATTGAGCAGTTGGGTTGTCATCACTGTGAGTCTTCCAAAGCTCAAGCTCAAGTGGTTGCTCAATTCCGGGCTTAGGCCCGAGAGGTCTCTCTATCGTATAGAGCATCTTCTCAGCCCCCAGGACAATTATAAGGTTCATATCTCAGTCAGGAAAGTTTGCCTCATTAAAGACATTTTCGCCCATGATAATGTCCCTAACGTTGATCTTTCCAGCCATCTTAATTGCAATAGTCTAACTATTCAATTAACGATTACGGGTACAGTCCAACTGTTAAAAGAAAATAATAAAATATTAGTCCAACTAATATAAATATATAAAATGATGAAAATAATTTGAAAGTGCGTATTTGGAAAGTATTTAAATGAAATTAAAAATTCAATACTGGCCTCCCACTATTTTTGGGCGAGCCTCTAACCCTCTGTTGAGTACTCGGGAAACCTAGTTTCCTAGTGGGCTAGGATCCCGTTAAATAACACACAACCTTGACTTTGGCCAACAAGCTGTATGAAACTTAACAAGGTAGATCTCTAAGATCAATTGGATCTCATCCAATTCCTAAATCCGGTAGGTGGACCTCCAAGTCTGAAATATATATACAATATATATGTCAATATATCCAATATATTTCCTAACCTTTTTCCTCTGAATCAACTAAGCCTTAGCTTTGGCTCAACAAGCTTAATGATTCCAGTTAAGCGGGACCCATTGACAGTGGGAAAGCTTCGTAATCCATGTCGATGAACAAGAAGTGACCTTGACTTTGGCCAACAAGTCGCAACTGCCCAAGACATGCGATATATAACAAAGCTTTCGTGGTTCAAACACATCCGCGATGGACATTGATCTTTACTTTGGCCAACAAACCAATGCCAATCTTGGATCTTGAGAAAGAACCACTCAATGGAAGGAAAACGCTTAATATTGTATTGAAGGTTTTTGCGTAAATTGGCAACCAATTTATTATCTTTGATTAGGTCTCATCATACACCCTTAAGCATGCATTCTAAAAGCATAATAAGGCGCGAAATAAATAATAATGATATGCGGATGAATATTTAACAAATTATTCCTAGAACAAATCTCTCCATTTCCCCTCTCCCGATAGCACTATTCTAACTTCTACCCAATTACATAATACAATAAAGAAACCTCATTAACATTGAGGGGAATTGGTGAGAAGAGAAATAAAAAGAGTCAAGAGATAAAAGGCTGGACACGCAGGTCCAATTTAATAAATTCTAAATTTATTACAACAATTTCCAGAATTGCCCTCACCCTTCTAATATCCATCTGATATACATTATTCATACAATACATCCATGTATTCACACAAAACATGTTATTCAATCAATTTAATCCAATTAATTAATCTTTGAATTAATGACCATCCAATGTTCAAACAACGATTTGATTTGCGCGAGTCCAACTCGTTTAAGAATAAGTACTCAAAGTGCGTATTCTTGAATTATATCGAACTATAATTTTAAATCCAATTTAATTTGTATTCAATACTAATTCTAATTTAATTCCAAATTAAATAATTACACTTATTTATGTGCCTTTTAGACTTAGATTCTAAATCCAATCTAAATGGGTCTCAAAGGCCCAATTAACATCTAATGTCAATTTAATTAAAGTCCAATGGGCTTTTAATTAATTCTTAAGGCATGGGCTTTGGCCAATATGGATCAAACCCAAATGCCAAGGCCCAATTTAGGAATCACCCTATTTGCCAAAAATCAATTTAGGCCCATTAGGCCTAATTAAAAATTTAAAGGCCCAATTATTATATTTGGACTTATGGATGGTTTTAGGCCCAATTTGGATCCAATCCAATTGTCCTAAAAAAAGCTTGGCCCAACCAAGCCCATTAAGCCCAAATACAACAATATTAGCCCAATTCAAAATTAAAGACTAATTTTAATTAATATAAAATTGCAAATTTCACATTAATTTTAATTAAAGTGTAATAACCATAATTAATTAGTTAAACCAATATTTCCAAAACACCAATTAAACTAATTAATCATGCTTAAATTAAACAACTCATGTCCAATACAAATTGAAGCAAAATCAATTTATTTCATGCTTCTATAGTCACGACAATTTGGCATAATTAATATCCAATTTTGATTTCAATCTAATTAAATCAACAATCAATATACACATCATGCTTTAAACACATCCAATGGTCTAAAATCAAAAATCACCATGATATATGTTAGGGTTCATATTCGACTTTTGTAAGGAAATTAGGGAAAATTTATCCAATCAATTTTTCTCAAATTTTAAGATGCACAAATCCAATTCATCATCATCCAAGCTCATCCAAACAAACAATTTGAAGAAATCATGCTCAAAATATAAAAACCCAAATTAAAGTATATAAACCCTAAACTCATTTCATGCTTAGAAAAGGCTCTTGATACCATTGTTAGTGTTCCTAGAACATGCCAAGGGTCTCTAATCATGATTCGGTGTGTGAATATTCAAAGAAGTTGCGGAAGACTTACATTGAACGGATTTGATGGATGTATGAAGTTCAAAAATTTTGATCCTTTGTTGAAGCTCCAAGCTTGCTTTGTGTTCCAAACTCAAGGGATTAGTTTTCCTAACACCTTGAATGACTCCTTGAAAGTTCTAGCTTGAAGAAAATTTGCAACAAAATTTCTATCTTGAGAAAGGAAGCTCACGACATTTTTGTGTGTGGAGAGGGAGAGAGTTGCTTTGTTTTGTGTATTTGATTTTCTAAAAATCAATTACAAAAATCAAATCTCAAAGTTGGTATATCTTTTTCAAAAAAGACAAAGTGTGTTGGATTTGGTTAGTGTACAAAACAAGCAACCCAAGTTTTTCACTCAACCTTTAACCACTTCCATCACTAGTCAAACTAGTTTATGTAAGTCAAGTGGGTCCCACCACTTGTAAATTCTGAATTTAAGTCGAACAATCCAACACACAACTTCACTCGGGCCCAGGTTGTTTAATTCCGAATTAACGAATTTGCCGTTGCGACATAATTAAATATAATTTAATTAAAAAATTATGCCTTGCAAAATTATTATTAAAGTCGCTTACGAATTAATTCTAATTAATTCGTTTGCCCGAATTAAAATCCAATTTTAATTCCGTATTGAAATCTAATTTCAATTAATATATCCGAAATATTATTAATCGATTAATTCCAAATTAATCGTTCTCTCTCTACTATTCGAATTTTATCCCAGATAAATTCTTGCCGTAATTAATCCTAGATTAATTTTCTCTCTCTCATAATTAATCCTAGATTAATTCTGTTCGAGTCAAATGTCATCGGTGAATCTTTGGGAAGCGACCCATGAGATTCCTGGATATGATGGCAGTAAATCTGGTCGTCGGACTATCCGAATACGTGCGTACCCCGTACCACGTTCTTACCAATTTACAAGACATGGTTGGCTTCTAGCAAAGCACCGTGCCTACCCAATTCTCCATAAATATTCTTGTAAGGAATACATAATCTTTATCAAGTGTAGTATACTAAGTATTGCGTATTACGATCCAGTATCGGATGTCACATGCTAGGCCTTGGGCTGGAATTGTGTATGCCCCGTACGAAACATATATCGGATCACTAGCAACTAGTCTATTTAATCAGATAATCATGACCTTGTCATATTATCCCGATAGTTATAACATATTAGAGTACCAATTTTGTATCCATACGTGATCATCATCTCTATATGACTGAAGTGACACTTCCATCTTGACATCACACCCAATACAGTAAGATTCTCAATAAACTCAGAAGAGGCGTACACATAACCTGTTAAAGCCCCGGATGACCAAAACCAAAGCGTACTGATTGTCGCAAGTATTAGCGATGCAAGTCTCAGGTTAAGACCAAATACACCTATCCTGATTTAGATTCTCATAGACACATAGTCATACTACCAATGGGATTCCGAGGGATTATCCAGAGCGAAGCTGTTTCCGTACCATCGGCAAACAGATCCTCCTATTACACTTGCATGAGTATCCAATACCCAAATATATGAGAATTATGCCGTTACGCTTCCATAACGCGCACAAGTGTAATACTAGTCTATTGACATTATCGATCTCCAGTCTCGATAATAATACGACTATGGATATTTAATGATTAAACCTTACGTGGATTGATATTGTCTCATATCTTATTAATCCAGAACTAATCATAAGGACTTTTATCATTTATATATTCAAGTAATCTAATTACAAAATGATAAAATAGCAATTTCCTTTGTCACATAGTTAATTTGTACAAAAACCACAATGTCTTTTACAAATAGTGATGCTATGGGTCATAATTGTCCAACACAAACATCATTCATACAAGTTTCCAACCATTTTATTACATGCTTAAAGAGTAGAGAAAATTCTAAGCAACATATGTTGAAGCCTAGAAACATAGAAACATATTTCTAGTTGAAGAAAGTTGGAAAATACTTACAAAAATCAAACTTTTGCTAAATGTTTTCTTTGTTCTTCAACTTTTCTCTCAAACTTTCTATTGTAATATTTTGGTGGCTTAACCTAATGAATGAAAAATGAAATAAAATAATTTATACTCCCGAAATAAGCCTTGGCCGAAATTTTTAGGAATAAAAAATAAATATCTAGATATTTTTTTGTTTCATTTAATTAAATAGTCAAAATAATTTATACTCCCCATTCTCCTTTAAATAATCAGTGAACTCTCCACTCAAATATTCACCACCTCGATCAGAACGAAGGTATTTAATATATTGATCAGTCTATTTTTTCTACTTCATTTCGGAATTTTTTGAACTTTTCAAAGGTTTTCGATTTATATTTCATCAGATAAACATAACCGTACCGTGACACATCATCGGTAAAGGTGATGAATTATGAAAAATCACTGTGTCCAGTCTGACTCATAGGACCACATACATCAGAATGTACGAGTTCCAATAAACCAGTGGCTCGGTGTCCAACACCTGAAAATGGGGCTCTGATCATTTTACGAATGCAAGATTCACAAGATAGATAAGGTTAGATGGTGAGATAATGTATCAAACCATTCCAAACCAACTGGGTTAGGCGTTTCACGCCTATATGACCCAACCTCATGTGCCATAGTTCAGTATTATTTATATCAGATAATTTACGTTTATTAATTTCAGTATTAAAGATATCTTGTGAGGTACGCAATATGTAATGACCATGCTCATTTGGATAACAAATGATCTGAATATTATTTCTATCATATAAATACAAAGAACGATTCTTAATATTTATATTATATCTTTAGTATCTAATACAAAAAGTGACATAATATTTGCCATACATCCTGGCACAAAATAGCAGTCATTCAACAAAAGTCTCCCATTGGGTAGGGGAATCTCGCATAAGCCCACTGCAACCGCATCCAGAGAGTCGCTCTCGAATCACAACTCTATCTCCCCAGATTTCAGCCTTATACTTTCCTTCAGCACCTGCAACAAATAGTAAATGTGAATAGGACAAGCAGAATCTAAAATCCAATTAGATGTCATAGCTTCACAAGCCAATGAGATATCAATAATAGGAAAAATAAAAGTACCTGATATCGATGCTCTTTCATTCCTTATCTGTGCGAGGTAGTCTGGACAGTTTCTTTTCCAATGCCCGAATTTCTGGCAGTGGTGGCACTTATCTTCAGAAGCTCTCTTGGGCTTCGCCACTTTAGCCTGGAGAGGAATATTGAAACATTTCTTCTTATTTCCCTTTGTCTTCTACCCCTTCGACTTGGATTGGGAAAAAAAGGGAAAATGAAGTGGGTTTCAGAAGGCGAGTCAGAACTCCCTTATTTAAATCTTCCTCTGCTGTGAGAAGCATCCTATGCAACTCACGGTAAGAGCAGTGAATCCCATTCATGTTGAAATACATGAAAAATTGGCAATATGACGTCAGGAGCGAACTAAGTATGACACTCCGTCCTAGAGTATCATTGAGAGGGAAATCACTGTGCTTCAATTGCTCAATAAAATCGATCAAATGAAGCACATGTGTGCTCACAGCCTTCCCCTTATCAAGTTTAGAATGGAACAGTTCCATTGCAACTCTATGAACCACGACATGTTCCTGGTTCATGAACGATTCACGAAGTTGTGTCATCATGCTATATGTATCAGGCATCTCAAAGTATTGCCTTTTTAGTTCAGAAGAAAGAGAACTAAGAATGAATGATTTAACTCTTAAATCATTATCTTTCCATTTACGGAAATTCTTTATCTCTTCAGGCGATGCATCCTCTGATATAGCAAGTGGTAATGGACCTTCCAAAATGTATCCTAGATTTTCGGATTCGATGACAATCCTCAAATCCATATCCCAGTCCGTAAAGTTCTCAGCGCCCTTAAGCTTATTCGTATCAAACATACGAGCAAAAGGATGGTCGAAGGTGCCACCATCGCAGATCTATCAAATAGATAAAGAATCAACGGTTAACAGACAAAACAATTTCATATAATATCAAAAGTATTAAATAGATCATGGAGTTTTAATCTAAAAATGACCCTCACTATTTCATGCAAAACTGTAATCCCCAGACATAATACAAAACATGCGATCATCAAATCATAATATAATAGTGAAAGGTGGACCCAATGAATATATTTCAGCTCACAGTTTTGGCACGTTCTCGCCTACGTATATTCATTAGGTAGACAACTCATTGTCGATCACTCACTAGTGACTCCTGGGTTTTCGATCCTGGTCGTTTCTCGTTGTGACAGCTTTGACACGTTCACAATGAGGCGTACCAAGGTTAAACTTTTCAATGATAAATTCAAGATACTTGCGTAAACCTGACAGCTTTGGCACGTTCAGGATTCCGCTTTTGCTTGAATTCACCTAATATCAAAGAAAATCCGGTACAGATAAATTCCTATCGGCTATATCCTCACAACTTTGGCACGTTCTCGGATATAGTCGTAGATTATTTATCCATAAGCGGTATTGACAAGACGGACCAAGTAATATATATCAAATATATATTAAATATTAAAACCTTATTTTCAAATAGGGATTTTCCAGCAAAAGATGCTTTTACTTTATTTAATCAAATTAAATAAACATATGCATGCATAAAGTAAAGATTAAATTAAATATTGAATTTAAAGGCATAATCATATCGAGGATTCAGAATCAGACTCGCTCTAATACCATTTTGTTGAGGTTTTATAGAGGTATTACGGGTAAAGCAGCGGAACGCGGAAAAACAAAATTTTCCGGTTTCAAAAATTTTTCTCGTGCAATTAAAATAAATTATTTATTTTCATTACTCAATACTTAAAATATGAAATTCTTACCCAAGAAATCAAATTTCTTCATAATAACCGAATTGCCCCATAACTTTGCATTTTGTTCATTTTGGTTATTAAATTGTCAAATACATATTTAAGTGATTCCAAATCAATCCCAAAATGATTTATACATGTCAAATACATCAAAATACAAATTGCAATAAAAATTCCAAATTTTTTTACAATTGCCGAAACAGCCTAGAATTTTCCAAGATTTGCAATTTGGTCTAATCTTGTTCAAAACAAGTCAAGATCAAATCCAATCAATCCCAAATTTAATATACATAATATATACAATTAATACACAACACATATATGAAAAACCCAAATTTGGAAAGGGTTAAGAATACTAATTTTATAAATTCTTCATTTGAACAAATTACACCAAATTAATCAAATTCAATAGTTTAATTCAATCTTCACAACACCAAACAAGTCTCACCACTTTGAAATAACACAAAAATAATTCTAGTCATCAATGAGTGGCCTAACAACTCTAGAATGATAACTTGATTATCAAATAATCAAAAGAGAGCTTAATAACCTATTATAAGCTCACTTTAATTCATATACATGCAAACATCCTTCATACAAGTTTCCAACCATTTTATTACATGCTTAAAGCGTAGAGAAAATTATAAGCAACACATGTTGAAGCCTAGTGTAGAACACAAAATCAGAAACGCTATTCCAGGCTCGCGGCCTTGTCAGGAGTACGGAGTAGCCCGCGGGGGACTAAACCGGAGAATAAAGGAGTCGCCACCCAGTGTGAACTGGGAAATGATTTAAGGCCGCACTCACCCCTCGCAAGGGAATACCTCAAACCGTTGGGTTCGGAATGGTCCCTTACTTATGTCACTTGTAATGAACGGATTTGTTCAATAATTTAACCAAGTCTACACAACATAAATTCGCAAAAAAAATCTATACCTAAGTTTCTATACGACTTATATCTAAGTTTGCATGCATAAAAATAAGTCGAAATAACGTCAAACACACAATCTCATGAATACGTTAAATTAATTCATGCGAAATAAACATGTGACCAAGGAATTTGGCCGTTCTCAATATAGGACCTCACATACCCGGTTGGACGTATTCCACGTCAACCAAGTATACCGTGTCTGGGACAACAAAAATAAAATATAATAAAGGGTGCCGTCAAGTCTTACATTTTAAGTCACTTTTCGGAAGTGCGTTTCACGGTGTCGGAAGGGTTATCGTTTCTGCTATTTTCACTGGTCCGCTGTTTCCACTGTTTTTGCTATTTTTACTGGTTCGCTGTTCTCACTCGTTGTTTTCTCTGTTTTACTGTTTCTTCTACTTTCTCGGGTTCACCGTTTATGTGGTATTTGGGCAGTGTTATGGGGTGGAATTTTCGGTGGTAAAGGGGCATATTTTATGGACAGTTTTCTGCGGGTTTATCTTGTAGTTTTGCGGGTGCAATTTTTTGGATAGTTTTTTTCGGTAATGGGGCTGCGGTTTCTGGACAGTTTTCTTGCGGGTTTATGGTGCAGTTTTTTAGAGTTATTTTCGGTAGGTGCTGTGTGCACGAAGGAGGGCAGTTTGTGTGCATGAATAGGCAGCATGTGAGGGATTCACGGTGAATTAGGGGCTGTGTTTGCAGGGGCTTGTAGCGTTGAATCGAGGGCTGTATGTGAGAGGGTTTTAGCTTGAAGGCAGGCTGATGTTACATGAGTAGTGTGTGCATGGTGATGGCTTGCGTGAGGGCTGATGAAGGCAATGTCGTGAGTGGCGTGTGCGTGAGTTGAAGGCTTATGCGTGAGTTGAAGGTTCCTAGTCGATGTGGGATGAAGTTGAGGGGATGATTTGCGTGAACAAGGGCTGACAATGGGAGTGGTTTATTAGGCGATGTGGGACGTGGATGAAGGATGATTTGTTGCTATTTTGGGCGTGAGTGGAGGGCTTGTTCCATCGGTATTTTGGCGTGAATGGAGGGCTTGTTTCTGAGGCTGCAGTGGCGTGAATTTGGGGGCTGTTTCTGGGGCTATTTTGGCGGCAATGGAGGGTTGTGATGGGTGATTATGTGCGTGATTTATGGACAGTTTGTGTTTAAGGCAATGTGTTGTGGCGTGAACAAGGGCTGGTTTTTGGGGCTGTTTTGGCATATTTGGAGGGCTTGATTCAGGACAGTTTGAGCGTGAATAGAGTTGGTTCCAGTGGCTATTTTGTGCGTGAGGTTTGGGCTGATTTCAGTGGCTGTTTTCAGGCGTGAAGTGAGGGTGAAGGTGGGTGATTATGCGTGAAGTTAAGACTTGAAGGTGGGTGATTATGCGTTGAAAGAAGGGCTGTGTGGAAGGGTTGTGTTGATGCACGAAATGAGGGCTGAGAGTGATGCCGTGAGAGTCTTGTGTCGTATATGTGCTCCTCCCTATTTGGTTGATTTTGGTGTCTTTTTAGAGGAGAGGGTTGAGGTCATTATGCATGAATTGGTGGCTTTCATTATGCATGAATTGGTGGCTTTTGTTGGGCATGCATTAGGGAGGGATTGGTGGGTTTGTGTGCATTTGTTGTTTGTTCACGTGGGTGGCATGAAGAGAGGGGTGATTTGTTTATCTGTTGCTTGACTTTTGTTGTTCAAGTGGGGTTTGTGTTTGTGTATTGTGTATTTACTTTGTTGAATTTGTTTATGTTTTTGTTGAATTTGTGTGTGTGTTCACGTGTAGAGGGGCACGGTTTATTTAATGGGTTTGTCTTGTTTGTGATGTGTCTTGTTTGACTTATATGGTTATTTGATTTAGGTTTTGTCTTGTTGTGTGTTGTTGGTGGGTTACGTGGGGTGGCTTGGTAGGTTTAATTAATTGATTTGTTGAATTTGTGTGGGTAGTGGCGTGAGTTAGGGTTTTTGTTTAAGGTTTGGGCCGAGGATAAATTTTAAAACAGAGGTCTAACGAGCAAACCCGAGGATAAGCGAGTGAACTAAATCCAACAATACGTCAATTCTTGACTCTTCCTTTCCGACGTCCATTTCCCGCGATTTCCGCGACTTAAAAGGTAGTGCCTCCACATGAGGCTCATCATCGGGACTTACATGCAAAAAGGTAGTGCCTACAGTCGCCCCCACTTTGATGGGATTTGTGCAGTGTGTGACAATGACAATCCTATCAAAGTTTGTGCAATGCATTTTTACTTACCTAACTCACCAGCTGCCACCTGACTTGCCTGTCGATTCGAACTATGTTGGTGATGCAGTGGACCTCGACCCTGGGACGCATCCCGAAACTGCAACTGATGTGTGGGCCTCAACCCTGAGACGCATCCTGAAACTGATGATGATGTGGACCTCAACCCGTGCTCCATTTCTGGAGTGCCATTTTCGGCATGATAAACCTCATTTTCGAGGCATTGCTGATGTGATAGTGGTCCATTTTTGAATCATGCTCCATTTTCGGAGTGCCATTTTCGACGAGTGATAGTGGTCCATTTCTGAACTGTGCTCCATTTTCGGAGTGCCATTTTCGGCGAGTGATAGTGGTCCATTTTCGAACTATGCTCCATTTTCGGAGTGCCATTTTCGGCGAGTGATAGTGGTCCATTTTCGAACCATGCTCCATTTTTGGAGTGCCATTTTCGGCGAGTGATGGTGGTCCATTTCCGAACCATGCTGTGAGGTGGTCCATTTCCGAACCATTACTGATGTGAGGGTGGTCCATTTCCAAACCATTGCTGATGTGAGGGTGGTCCATTTCCGAACCACTGATGTGAAGATGGTCTATTTCTGAACCATTGCTAATGTGAGGGTGGTCCATTTCCGAACCATTACTGAGTTGAGATGAGGGTCTTGTTCCCGAACTGTGATGAGGGTTTTGTTCCTGAATTGAGATGAAAGTCTTGTTCCCTGAATTATGATGAGGGTTTTGTTCCCGAATTGAGATGATAGTCTTGTTCCCTGAATTGTGATGAAGGTTTTGTTCCCGAATTGAGTTGAGGGTCTTCTTCCGTAATTGTGATGATGGTCTTGTTCCCGATCTGAATTGTGGGTCTAGTCCCCGAACTGAATTGTGTTGAGGGTCTTGTTCCCTGAATTATGGGTCTTGTTCCCGATCTGAATTGTGTTGAGGGTCTTGTTCCATGAATTATGGGTCTTGTTCCTAAGTTGAGTTGCAGATCTTGTTCCTGACTATGGGTCTAATTCCCGTGGGTCTTGTTTTCGATTTGATTTGAGGGTCTTGTTCCATGAATTGTGGGTTTTGTTCCCGAACTGTTGTAGAGAGTGGGCTTTGTTCCCGAACTGTGTTGAAATAGGGCTTTATTCCCCGAGCTGTACTGAGTGTGGGCTTTGTTCCCGAGCTGTACTGAGTGTGGGTTTTGTTCCCGAACTGTGTTGAACGTGGGCTTTGTTCCTGATTTGTGCTGAGAGTGGGTTTTGATCCCAAACTGTGTTGACTGTGGGCTTTGTTCCCGAGCTAGCTTGCATTTTCCGTTTTCTTCTTTTCTTTAAAACATATGAACAAAAACAAGACACCAAAAAGATGCAAGTGCGTTACGTGTATGCACTTGCATCTTTTTGGTGCAAAAAAAAAAAAAAAAGCGTTACGTGTATGCATGCATGAATGAATTTCCTATTCTGTCGGTTTAGGTCTTCTGCCAGTTCCCCCGGTGTCCTTTGCCTATAACTGTCTTTGGTCGCCCCCTGGGTCTGCTTACAGTTTCTTCCTGCTGGTTCTTTTCTGGTGATTGTTCAGTCCTCTTTTGTCTCATGGCTCAAGTTCTTGGCACATCCCTTATTTGCGGTGTGGTAGACTGGTCGCCCCCGGTCTTGGCTTAGCTTTCTGTTATTCGCTTCTTGCACTAGGTCAAAGTAGATCATGTGACATGCCAAAACAGCTGATGATGCGGGCTTCGACCCTGAGACTGATCCCAAAACTGATACTGGTGTCGATGTGGGCCTCAACCCTGGGACTCATCCCCAAAACTGATATTGATGTTGATGTGTTTCCATACCCGGAGTGCCATACCCGGCAAAACTGATATTGATGCTGATGTGTCTCCATACCCGGAGTGCCATACCCAGCAATTGTTACTGATGTTGATGTGGGCCTCGCCCTCGGGACTCATACCCCAAAACTGATATTGAGGTGGGCATCGCCCTCGGGACTCATCCCCAAAACTGATGCTGAGGTGTGATGGTTCATTTCAACAAACTGTACTTCCTCTCACGAGATAATCTTGATAGCTAAACATATTTTCGTCCTCATCGATGCTTCGCGTCGAAACCAGAGAATGTTCAAAGTACTTAATACACTCAGATCCGTTCGTCTGAATGAGTGATCCGAACTAGACTCCTAGTGTGTGTGTGTGCCAAGGCTCTTTTGCAGCTCAATTCTTGACTCTTCCCTTCCGACGTCCGTTTCCCGTGACTTCCGTGACTTAAAAGGTAGTGCCTCCGCATGAGGCTCATCATCGGGACTTACATGCAAAAATGTAGTGCCTACAGTCGCCCCCATTTTGATGGGATTTGTGCAGTGTGTGACAATGACAATCCTATCAAAGTTTGTGCAATGCCTTTTTAGTTACCTGGCTCGCCAGCTGCCACCTAACTTGCCTGTCGATTCGAACTGTGTTGGTGATGCAGTGGGCCTCGACCCTGGGACGCATCCCGAAATTGCAACAGATGTGTGGGCCTCAACCCTGAAACGCATCCCGAAACTGATGATGATGTGGACCTCAACCCGTGCTCCATTTCTGGAGTACCATTTTTCGGCATGCTAAACCTCATTTTCGAGGCGTTGCTGATGTGATAGTGGTCCATTTTCGAACCGTGCTACATTTCCGGAGTGCCATTTTCGACGAGTGATAATGGTCCATTTCCGAACCGTGCTCCATTTTCGGAGTGCCATTTTCGGCGAGTGATAGTGGTCCATTTTCGAACCATGCTCCATTTTCGGAGTGCCATTTTCGGCGAGTGATAATGGTCCATTTTTGAACCATGTTCTATTTTCGGAGTGCCATTTTCGGCGAGTGATGGTGGTCTATTTCCGAACCATACTGTGAGGTGGTCCATTTCCGAACCATTACTGATGTGAGGGTGGTCCATTTCTGAACCATTGCTGATGTGAGGGTGGTCCATTTCCGAACCATTGCTGATGTGAGGGTGGTCCATTTCCAAACCGCTGATGTGAGGATGGTCCATTTCTGAACCATTGCTGATGTGAGGGTGGTCCATTTCCGAACCATTGCTGAGTTGAAATGAGGGTCTTATTCCCGAACTGTGATGAGGGTTTTGTTCCCGAATTGAGATGAGAGTCTTGTTCCCTGAATTGTGATGAGGGTTTTGTTCCCGAATTGAGATGAGAGTCTTGTTCCCTGAATTGTGATGAAGGTTTTGTTCCCGAATTGAGTTCAGGGTCTTGTTCCCTAATTGTGATGAGGGTCTTGTTCCCGATCTGAATTGTGGGTCTTGACCCCAATCTGAATTGTGTTGAGGGTATTGTTCCCTGAATTGTGAGTCTTGTTCCCAAGTTGAGTTGCAAGTCTTGTTTCTGACTGTGGGTCTTGTTCCTGATTTGAGTTGAGGGTCTTGTTCCCTGAATTGTGGGTTTTATTCCTGAACTGTTGTAGAGAGTGGGCTTTGTTCTCGAATTGTGTTGAAATAGGGCTTTATTCCCCGAGCTGTACTGAGTGTGGGCTTTGTTCCCGAGTTGTACTGAGTGTGGCTTTTGTTCCCGAACTGTGTTGAAAGTGGGCTTTGTTCCCGATCTGTGCTGAGAGTGGGTTTTGTTCCCAAACTGTGTTGACTGTGGGCTTTGTTCCTGAGCTGGCTTGCATTTTCCGTTTTCTTCTTTTCTTTAAAACCTGTGAACAAAAACAAGACACCAAAAAGATGCAAGTGCGTTACATGTATGCATGCATGAATGAATTTCCTATTCTGTCGGGTTAGGTCTTCTGCCAGTTCCCCCGGTGTCCTTTACGGAGTGGTAGACTGGTCGCCCCCGGTCTTGGCTTAGCTTTCTGTTATTCGCTTCTTGCACTAGGTCAAAGTATATCATGTGACATGCCAAAACAGCTGAAGATGTGGGCTTCGACCCTGGGACTGATCCCAAAACTGATACTGGTGTCGATGTGGGCCTCAACCCTAGGACCCATCCCCAAAACTGATATTGATGTTGATGTGTTTCCATACCCGGAGTGCCATACCCGGAAAAACTGATATTGAAGCTGATGTGTCTCTATACCCCGAGTAACATACCTGGCAATTGATACTGATGTTGATGTGGGCCTCGCCCTCGAGACTCATACCCCAAAACTGATACTGAGGTGGGCCTCGCCCTCGGGACTCATCCCCAAAACTGATGTTGAGGTGTGATGGTTCATTTCAACATACTGTACTTCCTCTCACGAGATAATCTTGATAGCTAAACATATTTTCGTCCTCAACGGATGCTTCGCGTCGAAACCAGAGAATGTTCAAAGTACTTAATACACTTAGATCCGTTCGTCTGAATGAGTGATCCGAACTAGACTTCTAGTGTGTGTGTGTGCCAAGGCTCTTTTGCAGCTCAATCCTTAAGTAAGCCAACTCGATGATTTCATCTCGGAGAATTGGATCAGTGGGTCAAACCAACCTAGATGTCTTGATCATACTCTGTGATTACTTCTTCGTACTCAACATGATATGGTTTTCTTCTTTTTTTCTTTTGTCTTTTTTTTTTCGACACACTTGCCCTTTAAGGTAGCATTTCTCCGCATGGTGGCCCTAATACTCGCCCATGGGTAGCTTCACGCTTATCGGTTATAAGTGGTATATTTTTCTTTTTCTTTTTCTCTTTAGAGAGTTTTTCTTTATTTCCAACCATATCCTATATCGTAGTATAAGTAAACCAGGATGGACATCCAGGCAAACGGTCATTCACTGATCCGCCATCTCTTCAATTAGTCATCTTGTCGACTACTCAGGCTTCCGCTGCTAAGATCCTGTAATCAAGTGCTCGCGAGTCTTGTCGAGATCAACTACTCAGAATACTAGATGAGAGCACATCCCGTACTTATCGTTTCTAAGGTTTCTCCATACAGCAAACAACGTCATCATCGGACTAATGCTTTAACTATTGAGGAAAACTCGAACAAGTAAGCAAAATCAATGTCTTTATTATCAAAATGCAGGATTGTAATCAAATAAGCCAGGGAAAACATCTTCATTGTCTGCAGCATTCTCTTCTTCCTCAGCCTATGGTTCTTCACTATTGCCATCTCTTATCCCCATGCAAGAAGCCTGGTGGTCGAGAGTTTGGAGGACAAAGGTTTCGGGTAGGCCGGAGTTGATCATGTAGGTGGGTGGTGGATCAAAGTGGTAATTAGGTAAATGATTTATGTGTGTGTTTGGTTGTTCTCTTTCTGGGTCGGGTATTTTATGGGAGTCAATGAGGTTTTGGATCTCATGCCTAAAGTGGGTGCAGTTGTCAGTTTCGTGGCCTCTTCTCCGATGGAAGTGACAATACAGGCTTAGGTCCAGGTTGGGTGGCACAAGGTTTGGAATTGGTTTAGGCTCTAGGGGTTCTAGAAGTCCCTGCGCCTTCAGTTTTTCGAACACCCTTGAAAGAGGCTTACCAAGGTTGGAAAATCGCATGTTTTTTATGGTAGCGACCTCAGCAGTAGCGGGCTTTGTCTCAGAAGGCCCCCCAAAATTCCTCCTATTCTGGCCATAGAACTTTCTGTTCTCAGCTTCTTCCTATTCAATGTCCATGACAGTTTCCCTCAACTGTCGAAAATCAGCAATCATCGAAGTCATCCTCCTCAGCTTACCATAAATAGAGGGCTTGGTGCCCTTGATGATCATTTTGATCTGGTCATTCTCTGAAGGCCGAGTCTGCATCTTCAGAAGCTGGCTCCTCCAGCGATCTACATACTCCTTGAAAATTTCCTCCGGCTTCTGCTTAGTATTCTCCAAGTCGCGAAGCGACAAGTCGATCTCTAAATCTGTAACATACTTCTTCAGAAAGGCGTCTGCCAGTTCCCTCCAATCTTCCTTAACCTTTTTTTCAAGGCTATGGTACCACACTACGGGTGCCCCCTCGAGCGACATCCCAAACATCTTCTGAACTTGGCGTTGTGACATTCCCACTGAACTCATTACCAAGACATCTTACCAGAGATGGACCCTCGGGTCCCCATTCCCATTGAATTTGGCTACGTCGGGCATTTTAAACTGAGCCGGTAGCTGCTCCTCAAAGGTCATTGTTTCATAGTCTAGCAAATCTTCATGTTTACCCCTCAGCTTGCGGGTAACTGATTCTACCTGGTCATGGAGTTTCTGTAATTCTGCCTGAGACCCTGTTGTCCTTCCTACGACATACTTAGCCATGTCATCATCAAAAATAGGGATATCATCATTCAATCTGTTCGGAGGCACTTCACGCCTCTCATTTTCAGAGCTTCCCCCAGCACGGGGCACAACCAAATTAACGATGGCAGTGGTCAAAGCTTGCAGTTGCTCGGTTACTTTGGTGAGATTGGCTTCAAGCTGATTCATACGAGACCCATCGTTAACTGATTCACTTATATTTTTTGACGGCCTTTTGATGAGTCTTCCTTCTTCCCCAACCCAACGGGTATCTATGATGGCTTTTAGACACAAGGGTTAACATGATGCGTGTATGCATGAGATGTATGAGATGCGTGAGATGTATGGAATATATAAGTCGGCCCATTATTATTTTAAAGCATTCAATCATACTATTGCGCGGTGCAAACTTGTCCCGGTGGAAAAGGCCCAACAGGTTTACACATTTGCTATAACATGGCTAAATAACTTCAAATGAAAAAAGGCCTAAACACAAAATGACCCATCGGCATTTTAGAAGCTTTTGGCCCAATTGTCAAAGGACACGAACTTGTCCCAGTTTAAATGGCCCAACAAGTTTATATCTCTTGCCAAGAGGTCCAACTGAATCCAAATGATGATGGTCCCAAGCACAAGCATAAAGAAATAACTTTTATTGGTCATACAACTAAGGTTCACATGTAGGTTCTAGGAGTGTAAGCAAAAGCTCTCGCTGACGAAGGATTGCCCACAACTAGGACTCTCCACTCAAGGGTTCGAGCGACCAAGTGAGCGCACCTTTTTTATACCTTAAGGTACGTGCCAACGAGTTATAATATGTGACTGAATGTCAAATGAATTTCCCGTTGTAGATTCCCCAGAGGGAGGGTGGAGCGAACTCTCTTAAAAACCCAAGCCTCTTAGGCTCTTATCGCATTGGTGATGGGAATAAACAACAAGTCCTCCAAATAAGTCTGTCACAGTGAGCTACGGGTGAATGATTATCCAGGTGCCTTTATAGCTTTTCCTTATAGAAAGGTTGTGAATGAAGGAAGACACTAAACCACCACCTAGCCTTAACAATGCCTTTGATTAAACTCCCAAAACCCACAGTAGACATGGTTAATTAAAGCATAAATCATAAACATTACAAGACATTATTTCGGGGCCGATTCTCTATCCCCAGTGTAGTCGTCATACTGTAGAACACAGAAATCGACGACGCTATTCTAGGCTCGCGGCCCGGTCGGGAGTACGGAGTAGCCCGTGGGGGACTAAACCGGAGAATAAATGAGTCGCCACCCAGTGTGAACTGGGAAATGATTTAAGGCCGCACTCACTCCTCGCAAGGGAAAACCTCAAACCGTTGGGTTCATAATGGTCCCTTACTTATGTCACTTGTAATGAACAGATTTATGCAATAATTTAACCAAGTCTACACAACATACAATCGAAAAAAAAATCTATACCTAAGTTCCTATACGACCTATATCTAAGTTTGCATGCATAAAAATAAGTCGAAATAACGGCAAACACACAATCTCATGAATACGTTAAATTAATTCATGCGAAATAAACATGTGACCAAGGAATTTGGCCGTTCTCAATATAGGACCTCACATACCCGGTTGGACGTATTCCACGTCAACCAAGTATGCCGTGTCCGGGACAACAAAAATAAAATATAATAAAGGGTGCCCTCAAGTCTTACCTTTTTAAGTCACTTTTCGGAAGTGCGTTTCACGGTGCCGGAAGGGTTATCATTTTTGCTATTTTCACTGGTCCCCTGTTTCCACTGTTTTCGTTGTTTTTACTGGTTCGCTGTTCTCACTCGTTGTTTTCTCTGTTTTACTGTTTCTGCTATTTTCTCAGGTTCGCCGTTTATGTGGTATTTTGGCAGTGTTATGGGGCAGAATTTTCGGTGGTAAAGGGGCAGATTTTCTGGACAGTTTTCTGCGGGTTTATGGTGCAGTTTTGCGGGTGCAGTTTTCTGGATAGTTTTTCGGTAATGGGGCTGCGGTTTTCTGGACAGTTTTCTTGCGGGTTTATGGTGCAGTTTTTTAGAGTTATTTTCGGTAGGCGCTGTGTGCGTGAAAGAGGGCAATTTGTGTGCGTGAATAGGCAGTCTGTGAGGGATTCACAGTGAATTAGGGGCTGTGTTTACATGGGCTTGTAGCGTTGAATCGAGGGCTGTATGTGAGGGGGTTTTAGCATGAAGGCAGGCTAATGTTACGTGAGTAGTGTGTGCATGGTGATGGCTTGCGTGGGGGCTGATAAAGGCAATGGTGTGAGTGGCGTGTGCGTGAGTTGAAGGCTTATGCGTGAGTTGAAGGTTCTTAGTCGATGTGGGATGAAGTTGAGGGGATGATTTGCGTGAACAAAGGCTGGCAATGGGAGTGGTTTCTTAGGTGATGTGGGACGTGGATGAAGGTTTACTTGTTGCTATTTTGGGCGTGAGTGGAGGGCTTGTTCCAGGGGTATTTTGGCGTGAATGGAGGGCTTGTTTCTGGGGCTGCAGTGGCGTGAATTTGGGGGCTGTTTCTGGGGCTATTTTGGCGACAATGGATGGTTGTGATGGGTGATTATGTGCGTGATTTATGGAAAGTTTGTGTGTTTAAGGCAGTGTGTTGTGGCATGAACAATGGCTTGTTTTTGGGGCTATTTTGGCGCATTTGGAGGGCTTGTTTCAGGACAGTTTGGTTGTGAATAGAGCTGGTTCCAGTGGCTGTTTTGTGCGTGAGGTTGGGCTGATTTCAGTGGCTGTTTTGAGGAGTGAAGTTAGGGTTGAAGGTGGGTGATTATGCATGAAGTTAAGACTTGAAGGTGGGTGATTATGCGTTGAAACAAGGGCTGTATGGAGGGGCTGTGTTGATGCGTGAAAGGAGGGTTGGGAGTGATGCCCGTGAGAGTCTTGTGTCGTATATGTGCTCCTCCCTATATGGTTGATTTTGGTGTCTTTTTATAGGAGAGGGTTGAGGTCATTATGCAGGAATTGGTGGCTTTCATTATGCATGAATTGGTGGCTTTTGTTGGGCATGAATTAGGGAGGGATTGGTGGCTTTGTATGCATTTGTTGTTTGTTCACGTGGGTGGCATGGAGAGAGGGGTGATTTGTTTATCTGTTGCTTGACTTTTGTTGTTCACGTAGGGTTTGTGTTTGTGTATTGTATATTTACTTTGTTGAATTTGTTTATGTTTTTGTTGAATTTGTGTGTGTGTGTTCACGTGTAGAGGGGCATGGTTTTTTAATAGGTTTGTCTTGTTTGTGATGTGTCTTGTTTGACTTATATGGTTATTTGATTTAGGTTTTGTCTTGTTGTGTTTGTTGGTGGGTTACGTGGGGTGGCTTGGTATGTTTAATTAATTGATTTGTTGAATTTGTGTGGGTAGTGGCGTGAGTTAGGGTTTTGGTTTAAGGTTCGGGCCGGGGATAAATTTTAAAACATAGGTCTAACGAGCAAACCCGAGGCTAAGCGAGCGAACTAAATCCAACAATACGTCAATTCTTGACTCTTCCCTTCCGACGTCCGTTTCCCGCGACTTCCGTGACTTAAAAGGTAGTGCCCCCACAAGAGGCTCATCATCGGGACTTACATGAAAAAATGCAGTGCCTACACCTAGAAACATAGAAATAAATTTCTAGTTGAAGAAAGTTGGAAAATACTTACAAAAATCAAACTTTTGCTTAATGTTTTCTTTGTTCTTCAACTTTTCTTTCAAACGTTCTATTGTAATATTTTGGTGGCTTAACCTAATGAATGAAAAATGAAACAAATAATTTATACTCTTCAAATAAGCATTGGCCGAATTTATGAGGAATAAAAAAAAAATATCTTGATATTTTTTTTTTGTTTCATTTAATTAAATGGAAAATGAAATACAAAACTTTTGGTATTTGATCATTAAACCATTTAATGAAATTCACCAAGTATTTCCAAATCATTTAAATCCATTTACAAACTTTAATAATGACATAAGATATTTATTATTTAATTAATTTAACCATTTAACATATAAATAATTAAATAATTAAATACAAATATATTAAATATATGTATTATATTTACATTAAATAATAAAAATACATATATAAATGATATATGTCAAAAGTCATAATTTGACATTAAATTAATGTGTATTTAATAAAATCAAATATTAAATACAAATACATATTAATTACGAAATGACCATTAGGTCCCTTGCATGTATTTTTCGTTTAACCGTTAAACGACTTATAAATAATCGATATTATTCATAAAAGTTGTCCTAGAGCTTTATGAGTATATATCATTAGTGAGTCTCTCTAGGTTCAGGCATATCCGTCACGAAATTAAATTTCGTGTCTATAATTCACCCACCCGTAAATTATGATGAACACAGATAAACTCTCTGAACCATACATGTCGAGGTCATTACATATGTATAATCCCTCCGTCACATGTATCCAGATTATTCCAGAGATATAGATATAAATGTCAAATCTCTATAGATATAATCACGTCGACGTTTCTATTATCAATCTCTTAATAACACTTAGAACTAATTTCTACAGTGTACTACAGGCCCATGGATTTAATAGATTGCTAATTCCATATTGAATACCTTTGCTCTGTACACAAAACTGACAGATCCTTTCTTGACACACACAGGATATCCCGAGTATCATTCCACACCCAACGAACAAGTGGAGGTTTGATCTTAATAGATCACTGACGTGACTGCCATCTAAGTGTGGAGGACAACTTATATATCCACAGTGGCATCTCAAGTCAAAGAATCACTATGCTCACTCAATCCGAGAAGATTCTTATTGACGTTGGTGTACCCTCCATTAAGAATCTTCGGTGAGTCGTTCAATGTTTATCCACTATAAACACCTACACATCTATACGAGTCTCCAAGACTTATGGTTCATTGAGAAACCATTGGAATCCAAGATTCCAATATACGACATGTACCAGTCTCAACGAGTTTACTTTACTGACCAAGTAGTGTAAACCTTGACCAGGAACTGTCTAAGAATGACAACGTCATGATACAACTCAATGTCAGTTGCGATGCTTTTGCAACAGTATCATTGTTGGGGTTGGTGCTCAGAGCGCCAATTCCCGGTTGTATTTCTTTGAGAATACTACTGTAAAACGTTATTATTTTGAATAATATAAGCTGTTTATGTAATATAATATATCTTTTAATATGGTAAAGACGTAATTACCTTAGAATGACTAGTCATGATGCTGTTGCAAAAAGCGTCTCAACTGACATTGAGTTGTATCATGACGTTGTCATTCTCAGACAGTTCCTGGTCAAGGTTTACACTACTTGGTCAGTATAGTAAACCCATTGAGATTGGTACATGCCGTATACTGGAATATATGATTCCAATGGTTTCTCAATGAACCATGAGTCTTGGAGACTCGTATAGACGTGTAGGTGTTTATAGAGGATAAACATTGAACGACTCACCGAAGATTCTTAATGGATGGTACACCAACGTCAATAAGAATCTTCTCGGGTTGAGTAGCATTTGTGATTCTTCGACTTGAGATACCACTGTGGGTGCATGAGACATCTTCCACACTTAGATGGCAATCACGTCACCGATCTATTTAGATCAGACCTCCATCTGTTCGTTGGGTGTGGATAGATCCTCAGGGTGTCCTGTGTGTATCGAGATAGGATCCGTCAGTTCTGTGTACAGAGCATAGGTAGTCCATATGATTAGCAATCAGATAAAAACCATGGGCCCGTGGTACACTTTAGAAGTCAGTTCTAAGTGTTCTCTTTTAGAGATTGCTAATAGAGACGTCGACGGGATTGTCCCCATAAAGATTTGACATTTGCATCTATATCTCTGGGATATATCCGGATACCTGTGACAGAGGAATTATACATTTTCCATGACCTCGACCTGTATGATTCAGCGAGTTTATCCGTGGTCATCATAATTTATGGGTGGATAAATTATGGACACGAAATTGGATTTCGTGACGGATATGCCTGAATCTAGAGAGTCTCACTAATGAAATATACTCGTAGAGCACTAGGGCAACGTTTATAAATAATATTGATTATTTATAAAGTCGTTTAAAGGTTAAATGAAAAATACATGCGATATGACCTAATATTCATTTCCTAATTTTTTGTGTATTTGCATTTAATGTTAGATTTTATCAAATACACATTAATTAATTGTAAAATTGAGATATTTGACTAATATCATAAATATATATGTATTTGTATATTTAATGTAAATATAATACTTATATTTAATATATTTGTATTTAAATAAATAAATAAATAATTAATTGTTAAATGATTAAATTAATTAAAATATAAATATACTAAAGTTATGATAAAAGTGAGATGACCTAAAGATGCTTTACTTGACTTTAAGGAATTCATTAAAGTGTTAATGATTTCAAAAGTGCAAGTGGACAAGTGGGCTTTAACTAAACAAATTGAAAAATATTTTGATATTTGTTTTTCTTTGTAATTTTCGGCCAAGGTAAAAAAAAGGTCTAAGGGTTAGATTTTTTTTTTAAACCAAAAATCTTATATAAGAACTCCATTGAAAGAAAAACAAAAGAAGGTTGAGGAAGAAGAAGAAAGACAAAAGAAAAATCAAAGATAACTTGGATTTAAGTAAGTATTTCCAACTAGCCATTAGAGAGAAAAATATTCCTCTTGTTGTTGGCTTCATCTTGTGATCTTATCATGTTTATCTATTCTTTATTATTTGTATTTTTGGAGGATGGAAGTTTAAGGATAGGGTTGAGCATGTATAAAGATCATAGAATGTTATTAATGTGTTTATAAGCATTCTTTTGATGGTTTGAGAAACTTGTTGCCATTCTAGAGTTACTGACCCACTCTTAAATGACTTAGATTTGTTCTATAGTTATTTCATTGTGGTGAGGCTTGATTGGTGTGGAAGAAACATGATTGAAGTGTTGGATTTTTCTAATTTGGTCTAATTTATCCAATTTGATGAAATTGAAAAATTAAGGTTTAAGACCACTTCCAAATTTGGGGATTTTCATTTATGTGGTGTATTTGGATGTGTATATGATGAATATAAAATATTGGGTCAATTGGATTTCATCTTAATGTGTTTTGAACACAAAAAGAACAAAATGCACAATATGGCCATGTAGGGAGAGGCTCACGGCATTGGGCAAATTTTTGGGGTTTCAAGTTGCAATTTGAAATTTGATATGTATGACATGTTAAAATCATCTCAAATGATTTAGAATCATCCAAAATTGTTTCGAACAATTTAGGACTAAAATGAACAAAATGCAAAGTTTTGGGCAATTTGGTAATTACACAAAAATTTGATTTATTGTGTAATATTTCATAATTTGATAATTGGATAATTAAATAAATAAGTTTATTTAATTGATCCGAGAAAAAGTTTTGAAATCGAAAAATTTTGATTTTCCACTATTCCGCTGCGTTACCGGATTTCCGCCATAAAACCCCTTCAATCATAACTAATCATTCAAAGTTCTGTTACGTATTTACCATATAAAAAAAGATGTTATATAATAGAAACTGTCTATTTTATTCATAATAAAATATTACATAAGTTTTTACAGGGAAATACATAAGAAAGTTGACGCTCTGAGCACCAACCCTAATAATTATGTCATACCTGCAACAAATCTGGTCATACTATGAATGAATGCAGTCTTACTGAATATCACAAATGCAAGGAAAGATGTCATATTGCCTCTCACTGTCCCATTATGGTGGATTGTCGTTACTGTAAGCTGTCTGACCGTTCCATTGAGCAGTGCCCCACTCGTCCCCTTAGATCTAGTCAACCCTCCAAGATATCAATTCCAATTGCTGCTACTACATCTGAGGTCACTGCCTCTCCTACTGCCTTATCTGCCACTTCAGGTAATTATCATTGGTACTTTGTAATGGAGTTGGTGCTTGGAGTGCCAATTCGATTTGTATATTTTATTATTTATTAATAAAATAACTATATTTTTCATTTCATATCTTATAATGGTATTGTCATTACGCGTATTAGATTGATGTATAAATATGCTAAGAATGACATCGACCTTATAATAGTCTTGACACTATGTGTAAATTTTTCTTAAAGTAAATATTCCTACTAGTTGGTTTTGGAATACAGTCGAATTCTTATAACCTAGAAGACTAGCACATGTCGTATATTGGAATTGGAGTTCCAATGGTTTAACTCGATGTACCATGAGTTTTGGAAACTCTTATTTACATGTGGGTATTCGTTGAAGCGAATAATGAATGACTCACAGGTGATTCCTAATAGTTGAAGTACACACTACCATCAATATGAATCTCCTCGAGTCGAGTAGCATATGTAATCCTTTGATTATAGGATATCATTGATTTTGTGTGAGATCCTCTACACTTTGATGTTATGTATGTCAGAAACCTTTCATGGTCTGGCCTCTAGATGTTCGTTGGGTGTGGACCGATGCACTCAGTAATCAAGTGCAAAGCAAGATAGGATCCGTCGACCCGTATGTGTACCATAAGAGGTTTAGGTATCCATGTAAGTAAAGTCACGATTCTTAAAGACTTTGGCCAAAGTCGATCACCTAGGGTGGATTGCATCAGTTGTAAAGAATCGTGGACATATCGACCTGAGATGTGCGCCTTGGAAACTTGACGGTGTATTCTATATTTCCTAAGCACAACTGGATAGCCTACGATGGATGGATTGTTAAACATATGTGATGACCTCGACTTGTATAGTTCAGAAAGGTCATTTGTGTTCTTCAAGAATTCGGAGGTGGCCGAATTGCGTACATATTAGCTAGGCTTATATGACGAACGTGTCTGAACTTAGCGAGTCCCAATATGAAGTGTACTCGTTGAGCACTTGGGTAGCCGATTAGTTTTGATAAAATATAATATTCGATATTATAACTATTAACTTAGATAATCAAGAGTTATTGGATAACATTGATTATTTACTTTGACCTAATTGGATTAATTCAATAATTACACAAGGGCTTAATTGTAAAATCATAATTATCTCTACCATTTGAGGATATTATGGTAATTGTAAGTATGTAATAATATGTAGTTTTGGCTTGATTTAATTGGATTAAATCAAAGTGGGAGACAATGGAGATTAGTCACACCTAATTATACATATTTGGACAAATTAGATTAAGCCCACTTAAAGTTGATTACAACTTTTATTAATTAAAAATTGCCTAAGTTTTGCTATAAATAGTAAGCTTTAGGAAGGTTTTAATTACAAGTACAAGAAAAAGTATAAGAAAAAGCTTGAGTAAGCTATACACAAGTAATTATTGAAGATTAGCCTAAGTTAAAGAAGTGTTTAGAGAAGTTTATGAGGTCTCTACAACATTTCATATAGGAAAAATCAAGATTGGATCTTGAAGTGAAACT
The DNA here is from genome assembly GCA_019454045.1 of Zanthoxylum bungeanum. Taxonomy (NCBI): domain Eukaryota; kingdom Viridiplantae; phylum Streptophyta; class Magnoliopsida; order Sapindales; family Rutaceae; genus Zanthoxylum; species Zanthoxylum bungeanum. The sequence continues at coordinate 143,886 of SKCR01036168.1, forward strand.
TGTTAGTATTGGAGACAAGATTGGATCTTGAAGTCAAGCTTGCACACCTTGGAGGTTCTCCAACCATTTCAACAAATGAGATGTAGATTGGATCTTGCATCAAGCCTACTAGGTAATGTTTGATCTTCTCCTAAGCTATGTTCATTTGTGTATTACATGCATGATCACATAGTTTAATGTTGAAATAAGGCTAATCAATTGTGTTAGGATACTTTTGAAGTATAAATACAACATGCTTATAATTTAGGTTAAAGATGTTCATGTTGGACATGGAACAAATAATAAGAGATTGGAACTCTAGATTAAAACTTAGAGTTATGGCTACAATTCTAGGATCACTTGACCACCTTTGGGTGACTTAGAATTATTCATGAGATATTTCTTATTGGGATTCTGTTTTGATTTGTAATTTGATTCAAATAAATGCATATATATATTTAGAATATATATATATATGTTTATTTATAATATGTGTTGTGGTTGGTTTTGAAATTAAAATTTTATTGGGTGATTTTAAAAGTGTTAAAAGGTTTTAAAATTGTTTTTTGAAAATTAAAAAAAATTGCAATACTTGATTCCCGAGAGGGAGGTACTGTGCTGCATGCAGCAAGCGCTGCATGCAGCAAGCGCTGCATGCAGCACAAACTGCATGCAGCGTGCGTAGCATGCAACACTTGTTGCATGCAACACATTAGGTGTGCATGGGTCCGAATATTTTTGAAATTTATCCGATTTTTATCCCGAGTAGAATTTTTCCGGATCCTGATTTATTTCTGGTTTTCCCTAAACACTTGAAAAATAAAATATTATATTTTATTAATTTTAAATATACAACAACGCTAGATATCCACGGGTTTGACCCAGTTCCGCTGCGCAGGGCACCGATCCGACCCTATGGGTTTCACAACTGCCTCAACAGAATGGTATCAGTAGCAAGGCTTAACCACACAACACATATTTTTGAATCTATGCCACAGTAATTTTAATTTAATTATGCATAAGACATATTGGATATGTAAAACATGTTTTAAATTAAAACTTTGACCTAATTATGTTAATGACTTGATTGTCATAAATCTCCCGTGATTAGGTGATTACTTTAATTACGTAATAGTATTAATAATGTTGGAGCATTATTGGCTGGTCCGTCTTGTCAATACGGAGATGAATGGATTCTTACTACTTATATACAATATCGTCATTAATGTGAGGGTATAAGTGCTCGGAACTTAGGTCGCTCCGGTAAAATAGTAGATGTAGCGTGATGAGTTAACACAGTCACCCAATATCGTCATTAATGTGGGGGTGTACATATGAAGCTCATTAGTGCACATTGTCAAGTATACACCTAAAACACGTCTTAATCCAATATCGTCATTAGTGTGAAGATAAGAAACGGTTCATGACCAAACTAGGAGTCACATAAAGTGATTGACCTTGGAGGTCTACCTAATGAGTTTATAAAGGCTAATATCATCATTAGTGTAAGGCTGGAGTAAATGTCATGGGATCCACTTCCCGCTATGAAATTTTGATAGTCAAATTTCTATTTTTCCGTTAAGAGAGATTACGAAATTACGTAAAGTAGTGGGAGGGCACTAATAGATTTAAAATTCCATAATCAATTAGTGTTATTATTTTGAAATGAAAATTGTTCTGCTACTACTCAAAAATCTTATCTTGTAGATGGCTGCCGCTAATCCATTGATGAAACTTTTGGATTCCAATAAGCCAAAAGGAGCCGAGACTATTTCGAATGGGAAATGGACATGCGCCTTGTCTTGGAGTATGAAAAGTTGACTTATGTCACGATCAATCCATTGCATATTGATATCGATCCTGACACCACTCTAGAAAAGCGAGAAACTTTTGATAGATGGAAGGATGATAGCCTGAAGGTGAAATCCTACATCTTGGGATCGATGGTTCCAGATTTGCTGAGACAGTACATTGAAGTACCAGATGCTTGGAGCATCATGCGAACACTCAAGGAGTTGTTCGAGGCAAATCAGGAGATGGAACTTTATCGAAGGTCTAAGGAATTGTTTTGTGCTAAACTCAAGGAGGGAGGAGCTGTCGGCACTCATGTTTTGAACATGATCGACCAGATTCGATATCTGGAACGACAAGGCATTATGTTTGATGAACGGCTAGGCCGTAATTTGATTATGTCTTCTTTGCTTGGTTCTTATGCTGGCTTTGTATTAAATTTCCATATGCATTTGATGTACGCCACATACGAAGAACTTCATAACATGCTACGCACAGTGGAGCAATATTTGAAGAAAGGCAACCCCACACTATATCTCTATGGTGGAGCTGGCTCTTCAAAGACTTCTGGGAAGTCAAAGAAAATAAAGATGGGGAAGAAGAAGATTGCAAAGAAGAACTCCAAGAAGCGCAAAGGCGCAAAACTGAAAGTAGCTCGTGATCAATGTCTACAATGCAAGAAGTCTGGACACTAGAAGAATGACTGTCCAGAGCTAAAAAGAAAAACATGACCCTCATGTACGCTTTGTATTTTACCAATTATTGACATATCATTAGCCTTTGATGTAAATAGTGGATGAGTGTTAGACACTGGCAGTCCTACTCATATTTACAATTCCCTGCAGGAAATGAGGGTTAAAAGAATGCTGAATAAAGGGAGATCCAGCTTAGAGTTGGCAATGGCGAGACATTAGATGTCAAGGCCATAGGAACAGTTGTTCTAGATCTCCCAAATGGATGTAAATTAGATTTGCATAACTGTTATTATGTTCCCTCAATTATCAGACAAATAATATCACTGCCAATATTAGATAAAGAGGGATATAAAATAAACATTAAAGATGAAACTGTATGTTTGTATGACAAAGAAAATTTATTGAAATGTGAATGTTCTTTATCAAACGGTCACTATATTTTCGAAACATATTGAGATGTCTTTAATATATAGAAAAATAAAAGTAGGAAGTCTGAACTAAATAATACTGAATTATGGCATATGAGATTGGTCCACATAGGTGTTAGACGTCTATTCAAATTGTAAAGGATGGTTTGATTGAAAATCTTAGCTAAGATCCTTATCCTATTTGTGAGTCATGTATCCAAGGAAAGATGACAAATGTGTTGGACAATTATGACCCATAGCGTCACTATTTGTACAGATCACGATGTTGTTGTACAAATTAACTATGTGACAAAGGATATTGCACTCTTATCATTTGTGATTAGATCACCTAGATATATAAATGATGAGAGGTCCATATGATTTATTCCTGGAATGAGAATGATATAAGACAGTATCAATCCACGAAGGATAAATCATTATATAACCCTAGTCAGAGTATTATCGAGATTGGACATTGATAATACGTAAAAGACTAGTATTACACTTGTGCGTGTTGTGAGGGCACAACGACATAGTTCTTATATATTTGGGAATAGCATACTCATGCAAGTGTAATAAGAGGTTGTGTTTTACCGATGGTACGGGAAACAGCTTCGCTCTGGATAGACCCCTTCGGAATTCCATTGGTAGTATAACTATGTGTCTATAGAAATCCGAAATCAGGGTATGTGTATTTGGTCTTAACCTGAGACTTGCACCGCTAATACTTGCGACAATCAATATACTTTGGTTGCGGTCGTCCAGGACTTTAACAAGTTCTGTGTACGCCAATACAGGGTATATTGAGAATCGTAGTGTATTGGGTGTGATGTCAAGATGGAAGTATCACTCCAGTTATAATGGAGATGATGGTCACGTAGGATACGGGACTGGTTCTCTTAAATGCTGCAGTTGTCGGGATAAAATAACAAGGTTAGGTTTATCCGATTATAGAGACTAGTTACCAGACATCCGACATGTGCTTCGTACGAGGCAGACACAATTCCAGCCTCAGGCCTAGCAGGTGATCATCTGATACTGGATCAGAATACACAATACTGCGTATACTACGCCTGATATAGATCGCTTATTCCTGTAAGCATGTTTCTGGAGAATTGGGTAGGCATGGCGCTTTGCTAGAAGCCAACCTTGTCTTGTAAATCGGTACAAACGTAGTACGAGGTACTTACGTGTTCGGATAGTCCGACGACCAGATTTACTGCCAACATATCTGGGGATCTCATGGGTCGCTTCCCGAAGATTCACCGATGATGTATGACTCGTACTTTATTAATCTGGGATTAATTTATGATGAGAGAGAATTAATCTGGGATTAATTACGGAGATATTTTATCCAGGATAAAATATCAATTAAAGAGAGATAACGATTAATTTAGAATTAATCGGCAAATTAATATATTCGATATATTAAACGAAATTGGATTTCAAACCGGAATTAAAATTAGATTTTAATTCGGGCGAACGAGTTAATTTAGAATTAATTCGTAAGCGACGTGAATAGTGATTTTGCTAGGCGTAATCGTTTAATTACGTCGCAATGGAAAATTCGTTAATTTGGAATTAGCAAACCCGAGCCCGGGATTGTTTGCGAGCGCATTCACATTTCGAATTCGAGTGCGGCACGCAAGTCAAATCAAGCGTCAAATCGCTAGTCGCATCAAGCGTCAAATCATCATGTCACTTTGAGTGATGTGACAATTGATTCATGAGTGATGTGACTTGATGGAGGTGGGTGAAAAGTGAAAAGGCTTGTACCTTTGACTTTTTAGAAAATTAAAAGTGGTATATGTTTATTAATTTTGGAAATTAACAAACACCTTTTACGCATTTTTATTTTCCCTCCTCTCTCTCTTGCAACCTTCACGTTTTGGAGCCCAAAACGCTCCTCTCTCTCACACGGTTTGGACCAATTTTCTTCTCAAAATTTTCTGGTTCTGCCGAGAGAATAAGGAAGATGGAGATGGTGATTTTTGTGGCAAAAATCACCAAGAGCTAGCACTCAAAAGAGGAAATATATAGGTGTTAGGGAAACCATCTCATGAGCAAGGAATCACCATTGTTGAAGCTTGGAGCTTGAAGATGAAGATGGAGTCCAAAATCCACCATGGCCGAAATCAGTAAGCCCAAACCAGTGGGTTTACCGTGAGCATGACAGAAGAGGAGAGCATGAAGTGTTCTACGTAGCATCCAATCCAATCGATGTGAGTATGATTCCGCCATTCTCCTTGTTGTATTCTCTCGTTTTATGCTTTATAAATGATCCTTGGGACTAGATTGAAACCGAACAATGGTATCGGAGCCATTTGAGCTTGAAACGAAAATTATGGTTCTTGACTAAATTTGGGGCTTTTTGATTTAAGCATGTTTTTGACAAATTGTTTGTTTAAATATGCTTGTATATGGATAACTTAGAGTTATATGTAATCAATTTGTTGAAAAATTAATTGGATTAATTTTCCCCAATTTGCTTAGTGTGGCCGAAAATTGTAAAATCCCTAATGTCTTGGTTTTTTGATTTTTTAATCATTGGATGTGTTGGAAATCAATTGGGGATGTTGATTTAAGTTTGAATTGGATTCAATTGGATTGGATTTAAATTTGGACACAAAATCCCCCTTTGGCCGAGACTTAAAACATGTATATATGGGTTTGATTTTGATCAAAATGTGTTGGACACTTATTGATGTAATTGAGCATGATTAATTGTTTAAATTGTGTTTTGGAAATGTTGATTTATGTAATTATTATGTTAAGCACTTTAGGTTAATTGAATTATAAAATTGGATTTTTATAATTTATTTAATTGGGCCTTAAATTGGATTTGGGCTTGTTATGTTGTAAAAGGGCTTATTGGGCTTTGTTGTACAAAGTTGGGTTTAGGCAAAAATTGGTTGGATCCAATTGGGCCCAAAACCGCATCCATAAAGCCCAAATGCGACTAATGGACCTTTAAAATTTAATTTGGCCTAATGGGCCTAAATTGTTTTCTGGGCTTATGGGGTAACTCCCGGATTGGATTTTGGTTATTCGGTTTGACCCAAGTTGACCAAAAGTCCACGCCTTATAGAAATTAATTAAAAGCCCATTGGACTTTAATTAAATTAATATTGGATATTAATCGGGCTTTGAGATCCATAACGATTAAATTTGGAATTTAAGTCGTAAAAGTTCATTAATAAAGTGTAGTATTTAATTTGGAATTAAATAGCGAATTAGTATTAAATACAAATTGAATTGGATTTAATTATGTAATTTAATTTAATTCGAGAATTCGTACTTTGAGTACTTATTCGCAAAAACGAGTTTGACTCGAGCAAAATCAAATCATTGTTTGAACATTGGATGATCACTAATTATCAGATTAATTAATTTGATTAGATTGATTGATAACATGCTTGTGTGAATACATGATTGTGATGCATGAATAATTTATATCGGATGGATATTAGATTGGTGGGGCAATTTTAGAAATTGTTGTAATAAATTTGATTTATTAATTGGACCTGCGAGTCCAGCCTTATCACCTCCATACTCTTTGTATTCTCTTCTCACATATTCCCCTCAATGTAAATGAGGTTTCTTTAAAAATGTAGTGTAACAGGTAGAAGCAATACATGTGTGGTATCAATGTAAAGTATCCAACCGCATATCGTTATTATTTATTTATACGCGCTTTATTATGTGTTTAGAATGCATGTTTAAGGGTGTATGATGATGAGACCTTAACAAAGATAATAATTGGTTGCCAATTTGCACGCGAAAAACCCTCAAATCATATTAAGCGTTTTTCCTTCCATTGAGTGATTCTTACTCAAGATCCGAGACTGGCATTGGCTTGTTGGCCAAAGTCAAGGCCTTTGTCCGTCGAGGATGTGTTTGAATCACGAGAGCTTTTTCCATATCGGTGTCTTGTCCAAGTTGTGGTTTGTTGGCCAAAGTCAATACCACTTCTTGTCCATCGACATTGATTACGAAGCTTTCCATGGTCAATGAGTCGCGCTTGACTGGGATCACTAAGTTTGTTGTGCCAAAGCCAAGGCTTAGTTGATTCAGAGGAAAAATGTTAGGTAATACATTGGATGTATTGGCATATATAAGATATATATTTCGGACTTGGATGTCCCCCTACCGGATCTAGGAATTGGATTGGATCCAATCGATCTTAGAGATCTACCTAGTTAATTATCATACAATTTGTTGGCCAAAGTCAAGATTGTGTGATATTTAACGGGATCCTAGCCCACTAGGAAAACACGGTTTCCCGAGTACTCGACAGAGGGTTAGAGGCTCGCCGAAAAATAGTGGGAGGCAAGAATTGAATTTGCAATATTCGTTTAATTACTTGCCATACGCGCTCAATCACAAATTATTTCGTCGTTAATTAAATGCTAGTTGGACTAATATTTAAAATTTTTGTTTTAATAAACAGTTGGACTGTATTATAGTTGATTATATAATTGGATTATAGTAATCAATATATTTGAATTAATTAATTTCAATTTACAGTTGATTTTATAATTGGATTATAGTAATCAATGTAATTGAGGTTAATTAATTTAAATTATATTTGATTATATAGTTGGACTATAATAATCATTATAATACATAGTACCACAAATCTTTGATTAAATAGTTGGACTATTAAAATCAAGAGAAATGAAAGATTATTGTTTAAAACATATTCCTGGGTGAAAAATGTATTTAAACGACTATAATTTTCAAATTGGGAATAAAGTTTCAGGATGGTCCTGGAAAATAACAAGTTATTTTATTTGATAAAATAATGTATTAAGCATAAGCCCGGAGTTAAGCAAATAGTAGAGCATGATCTTTGGAAGATTCGTGTGATGATAACTTAAGTGCTTAATCCATTAAGCTTGTCGTAGTAGAATCCTTAATTTCTGAATCAGAACTAAGGATTAGATCCTTAAAGTATGATAAAGAAATTGAAGGATCTTCAAAGAATCTATCCTTAGATTTCAGAAGTACTAAATTGCAATAAATAACTCTTGGAGAGTTAATGACTATTCTCAATGAGATAAAGTCAAAGTTTGCAATTAGGCAAGTAGCGCAAGGCGCACCTTACTTCGATATTCTAGAAGGCCAAGGCTTGGCCAAAGGCTTCTGGAGTGTTGACAAGGGCAAAGGCAAAATCATTATAATCTTCTAGGAAGATAAAAGGACATATCCCAAGAAGGAATTGAAGACGAGCAAAGCTCTGACTTCAAATATGTCTGTCATAATTATGTTCACTACTAGTATTAAAATTAGATTTAAATACTTAGTGTGGTACATAAATATATATTGATGTTCAGAATCTGTTTTGAACAGGATACTGACTTCAATAGAGATTTATCTGCGATTTGGAAATGGGACGAAAGTCGCTGTTTTAACCGTAGATACCTAACTTTAGGAACTACCCTCGAGTGTGTACCTAAATTAGGAAACTGTTATAATGTAACTAGTTTAACTAGAAACATTATCTTTATATCAGTGTTTAATCAGTTGCGGATTGAACCTTTATATTTTAGAACACTAAAGTGTTTCATCATAAAAAGATGATATTAGATAAACACATTAGATGTGAATAACGGTATTTATATTTAGAATATAAATAAATCTCACACGTATAACATGACAAACAATAGCTCAAACTGATTTGATCAGGAGAAACATAAAAAGTGGAAATTTTGTCTGGGACACATTAAACAATAATCGTATATCCACACTTTGAAGAGTGGGTACTAGGACTAATTTGATTCCAATCAAATAAAGTCTACGAATCTAGTTTATTGGGCAAAGTGCATATAACACCTTTACTTGGTAAAAGTGTAAATGCCACTGATCTGATAGCCCTAGTTCATAGTGAAGCAAGTGGGCCAATGTCTAGCTATGCTAGAGGTGGAAATGAATATTTCGTGACCTTTACGGATGTGACATCTCGTTATGGTTATGTGTTTCTTTTGAAGAACACAAATAAGTAACTTTTAAAGTTTCGAAACGAATTAGACAAACATATCGGCTATAGTATTATACCGATACGGTAAGACCGTAATGGAAAATACTTAAGCAATAAGTTTCTAATATACTTGAAAGAGTAACGTATTCTTTCAAATGAAGACTCCTCCCGGAACAAGTCATTGTGACGGTGTGACCAAACTGAGTAACCGAATTTTGTTAGACATGATTAGGTTTATCACGAGTCGCTCTGAGCTACCATTTCCTTCAACGGATACGCTAAACAGTGCAAGAATTTATTTTGAATAAGGTTCCATAATAATCTGTTTGACAGATTTCATATTAGATATGAACGGGAAAGAAACTGGGTTTCTCATTCCTGATCATTTGGGTATGCTGGGCATATGTTTGGATGATACCAAACTAAAACCCAAATTGGATAAGTGTCAATTATAGGTTATCCTAGGGATACCATAAGTATAGTACTTATACATCTCACTAGAGAACAATTTAATTGTTGCTCACCATGCGGTTTTCCTAAGTGAAATACCGATATGCAGTGGTAAGTGGGAGGATAGTAAAACTCGATGAAAATCGGAGTAATACTATTCCTGGCACCGAATCCTAATGGAACACAAATAGTTCATCAAGGATGAAACTGTTACCATTAATCTTCGAATACACAAGAACTATGTATGTCGGAGAGAATCAGAAAACAACCTGGGGTATGGGTTCCGATCTCGCCTCATAAAGATGTCTATCTTTTAAGGTATACCAACTGACTACGTATGAGGAAGTGATACAAGGTATCGACTCCCAATTATAACAAAGTGTCATGAGTCCGAAATGGATTCCATGTAAATCAACTATGTTTGGATACTAGTCGATGTACCGCAAGGCATTATGCCTACTGGTACTGTATAAGTCTTCAAGGAAGATATAAATGGATGGCAACATACCAACGTACTAAGCTAGGCTTGTAGCGAAAAGGTAGAGTTATCAACATTGTGTTGATTGCAACGAAACCTTTTACCCGTTGCCATGGTAAATCCGTTTGGATAATGCTTGCTAATGCTGCATGTTTCATTCATGAAATGTGGCAGCTGAATGCCAAAACCGCTTTCCTCAATGGAAACCTTTCGGAGGATGTTTACAACATCTTGACGGTTTTGTCCAACCATAACATGCAAACTAGGTTTGCAGGTTATTCGATCCATAGATGTATTGAAGCAAGCATTAAGTTCTTGGAATTATCGTTTTGATGTAATCATAATGATGTATGATTTAATTCAAAAACGAAAATAATTCTTGTGTATATTAGGAGGTTAGTGGGAGAGCACTGACAGTAAATGTCCTGAGTAATGATGATATATCATTTCTTAGAAATGATATTCCCATAAAATAATCGATGAAAGCTTGGCTTTCATGATAACGACTATAAGTCGTAACAACTGTACTATAAAAGTTTGAATAACGGTACAGAGAGCTGGAAATCTTCCATGCAAGATACTGTTACCGAATAAGCAACAAATGCAGTTTATTGCTACAGCTGAGGAGCAGCAATAGAAGCCTTCTGGGGTCGATAATAATCTAATTAGATTAGATATAATTCTTTAAGCAGCTGAGCTAGGCTTCAGCACAGGCTAAAGAATTAATGGTCTCATCAATGATCCAAACAAATACTTTGATATTCATCTGATTCGTTCGGATCATACATCGTGGCGATGTGATGATTGAATAAATCGCATCAGACGATAATCATGAAAATCCGCTGACGAAAGCATTTCTCAGCAAATTTGAGCGAACAGTACATAGTTCGGGTGGTAGACACTCGAGTGAATGGCTATAGGCCAAGTGGGAGATTGTTGGACAATTATGACCCATAGCGTCACTATTTGTACAGATCACGGTGTTGTTGTACAAATTAACTATGTGACAAATGAGATTGCACTCTTATCATTTGTGATTAGATCACCTAGATATATAAATGATGAGAGGTCCATATGATTTGTTCCTGGATTGAGAATGATATAAGACAGTATCAATCCATGAAGGATAAATCATTAAATATCCCTAGTCAGAGTATTATCGAGATTGGACATCGATAATACGTAAAAGACTAGTATTACACTTGTACGTGTTGTGAGGGCACAACGGCATAGTTCTTATATATTTGGTATAGGATACTCATACAAGTGTAATAAGAGGTTTTGTTTTACCGATGGTACGGGAAACAGCTTCGCTCTGGATAGACCCCCTCGGAATTCCATTGGTAGTATAACTATGTGTCTATGGAAATCCGAAATCAGGGTAGGTGTATTTGGTCTTAACCTGAGACTTGCACCGCTAATACTTACTTACGACAATCAATATACTTTGGTTGCGGTCGTCCAGGAATTTAACAGGTTCTGTGTACGCCAATACTGGGTATACTGAGAATCGTAGTGTATTGGGTGTGATGTCAAGATGGAAGTATCACTCCAGTTATAATGGAGATGATGGTCACGTAGGATACGGGACTGGTTCTCTTAAATGCTGCAGCTGTCGGGATAAAATGACAAGGTCAGGTTTATCCGATTATAGAGACTAGTTACCAGACATCCGACATGTGCTTCGTACGGGGCAGACACAATTCCAGCCCCAGGCCTAGCACGTGATTATCTGATACTGGATCGGAATACACAATACTGCGTATACTACGCCTGATATAGATCGCTTATTCCTGTAAGCATGTTTCTGGAGAATTGGGTAGGCATGGCGCTTTGCTAGAAGCCAACCTTGTCTTGTAAATCGGTACAAACGTAGTACGAGGTACTTACGTGTTCGGATAGTCCGACAACCCGATTTACTGCCAACATATCCAGGGATCTCATGGGTCGCTTCCCGAAGATTCACCGATGATGTATGACTCGCACTTTATTAATCTGGGATTAATTTATGATGAGAGAGAGAATTAATTTGGCATTATTACGGAGATATTTTATCTGGGATAAAATATCAATTAAAGAGAGATAACGATTAATTTAGAATTAATCGGCAAATTAATATATTCGATATTTAAACGAAATTGGATTTCGACGCGGAATTAAAATTAGATTTTAATTCGGGCGAACGAGTTAATTTAGAATTAATTCGTAGCGACGTGAATAGTGATTTCGCTAGGCGTAATCGTTTAATTACGTCGCAATGGAAAATTCGTTAATTTGGAATTAGCAAACCCGAGCCCGGGATTATTTGCGAGCGCATTCACATTTCGAATTCGAGTGCGGCACGCAAGTCAAATCAAGCGTCAAATCGATAGTCGCATCAAGCGTCAAATCATCATGTCACTTTGAGTGATGTGACTTGATGGAGGTGGGTGAAAAGTGAAAACCTTGTACCTTTGACTTTTAGAAAATTAAAAGTGGTATATGTTTATTAATTTTGGAAATTAACAAACACCTTTACGTTTTTTATTTTTTCCCTCCTCTCTCTCTCTTGCAACCTTCACGTTTTGGAGCCCAAAATGGTCCTCTCTCTCACACGGTCTTGGACCAATTTTCTTCTCAAAATTTTTTGGTTCTGCCGAGAGAATAAGGAAGATGGAGATGGTGATTTTTGTGGCAAAAATCACCAAGAGCTAGCACTCAAAAGAGGAAATACATAGGTGATAGGGAAACCATCTCATGAGCAAGGAATCACCATTGTTGAAGCTTGGAGCTTGAAGATGAAGATGGAGTCCAAAATCCACCATGGCCGAAATCAGTAAGCCCAAACCAGTGGGTTTACCGTGAGCATGACAGAAGAGTAGAGCATGAAGTTTTCTTCGTTGCATCCAATCCAATCGATGTGAGTATGATTCTGCCATTCTCCTTGTTGTATTCACTCGTTTTATGCTTTATAAATGATCCTTGGGACTTGATTGAAACCCAACAAAAGGTGTATGCACTTCATTTTTGCATATAAGTCCTGATGATGAGCCTCGAACGGAGGCACTACTCTTTAAGTTGTGGAAGTCGCGGGAAACGGACGTCGGAAGGGAAAAGTCAGAAATCAGTACCCTGTTGGATTTAATTCGTTTGCTTAGCTTCGGGTTTGCTCGTTAGGCCTCTATTTTAAAACTTATCCTTGGCCCAAAACCCCTGCAAGCCACACACTAAGCCCATACACCACCAAACCACACACCAAGACCACCAAAAGGACCAACCACACGCCCAAACCCCCTAATTCACGCCCAAAGCCTTCCAAAATAACAAATCCACACATTAAACACATGTTGAAATCAAACCAAATCACCTTCCCAAATTAAAAGATTCAAATTAAATCTCATCAATCACCTTCATAATTAAATTAAATCACATTCCTAAATTAAATAAAATCAAATCAAATTAAATCAAATTACCTTCCTAAATTGAAGAGATCATTTCCATATGATACACAAACTAAATATCCCTCATAATTACACAATATTCCTTCCCTATTCGCATAAGGACAACCCCAACATTTTCCTATAAAAAGAAGCATAAACCCAACCTTAGAGACCCTAGCACTCAAGCCCAAAGCATAGAAAAACAATCCATCATTGCCGTGAACAAAAAACCTAAAACCATCCCCTGAAATCAGCCCTCCATTGCCGCAACAACCCTCTCTCTGAAATCAGCCTTCTCACTCACGCCTCTCGTCCTTAATCTCTCATAGCATTCACGGCAACAAACAAGCCAATAAACCCTAGGAGACCACTCACAAACTGCATCACCACATCACGTAACATACACATTGCCATTCACTTACGCACACACAGCCTTACACACACAGCCTTTCACGTACCCCCTGACCAGCAGCCCTTCACGCACCCCTTGACTAGCAGCCCTTCACGTACCCCCTGACCTGCACCCAACTGCCGCAACAACCAGCCTCTGAACTACACCCTGAAACTACTGAAAATCAGTCCCTAAACTGCACTCCAAACCACCGAAAATCTGCCCAGTAAACTATCTGAAACCACTAAAAATAGTCCAGAGAACTGCACTTTATACCACCGAAAACTGCCCAAACTGCACTGCCCTATCACCGCCACAAATCCTGTCCAGAAACTGCCCAGTTAACATCGAAAAACTGTCCTAAAACATCCCATGAACTGCACCCTGAAACTACCAAAAATCAGCCCAGAAACTGCCCAAATAACCGCACAAACAGCAGCCCCAATACACCTCTATTACCGCAAAATAGTAAGCCAAAACAGTCCCCAATTACCGTAAAAATAGTGACCAAAAAACAGCTTCAAAACAGAGGAAACAACAGCCCAAAATAGCGAGGCAACGAAGGAAAACAACGAACCAGTAAATCGGAAAAGTTGCGAAGCATCAACCCTTCCGACAATCGCGTATCACACTTCTAAGAAGACGACTTAAGAGGTTAGACCTGAGGGCACCTTTTCTATTTATTCCTGTTCTTTTTTTGTTATTTATTATTATTTCTTCGCATGCGTATTATAGATTCATGTAAGTTGTGGCCATGGATGAATTAAATATGTGTTATCTCTTGCGGTATATCGGATGGAAACCCGGACGTAAATTCCAAAGATGAATCCGAATGGACGGTAGTGTGGTCTGCACTTGGGATACAATGCCACGTACCGCTTGAGAGACACACATATTTCGTTTCATCAAATTTTATGTTTATTCGTTGTTCATTAGGAATAGTATGTTACCTCTATGCATGACTTAGTTGTTTAGCATATTATTTCCAAGTATGATTTAGTTATTTCTTTCGCAATAGGAATTTAATCTAGGTTTACGTTTAGATTGTTATTTATTTATATTTTCGTGTTTGTTAATTCAATATGTTCATGAGACTGTGTGTTTGCCATTATGACGACTTACTTTTAAAGCATGCAAACTTAGATATCGGTTTTATTTTCATGTATGTGAATTTAGACATAGGGTACTCTTGCGCATGTATGTTGCGTAGACTTGGTTAGATTATTGCACAAATCTGTTCATTACAAGTGGCATAAGTAATGGACCATTCTGAACCCAATGGTTTGAGGTCTTCCATTGCGAGGGTGAGTGCAGCCTTAAATCATTTCCCAGTTCACACTGGGTGGCGACTCCATTTATTTCTCCGGTTTAGTCCCCCACGGGCTACTCCGTACTCCCAACCGGGCCGCGAGCCTGGAACAGCGTCGCCGATTTATGTGTCCTACAAAAGGCCTCATTTCTAGGTGTTAGACACCGTGCTGGAGATTTACTGGAGCTAATACACAATGATGTGTGTGGTCCATTAAATCATACCGCTCATGATCACATACTTTGTGACTTTCACAGATGACAAGTCTAGATATGGATATGCCTATCTGATGAAACATAAGTCGGAAATATTTGACAAGTTCAAGATATTCTGAAACGAAGTAGAAAAACAAACCAGTAAATTCATCAAATGCCTTAGATCAGATCGAGGCGGTGAATACATGAGTGAAGAATTCAGAATTTATTTAAGGGATAATGGAATTCTTGCCCAATATAGCCCACCAGGAACACCTCAACACAATGGAGTGTCAGAGCATAGAAATTGTACTTTATTGGATATGGTGCGAATGATGATGAGCTATACAGATCTTCCTTATTACCTTTGGGGTTACGTTTTACTTACTGTTGCCTATATACTTAATAGGATTCCATCGAAAGCTGTTTTTACGACCCCCTATCAGATATGGTTCGGTAGAAATCCAAGTCTTAGTCATTTAAAGATTTGGGGTTGTCCTGCCTACGTTAGAATTGCGCAGCGGGATAAACTAGCACCCAGAGGGTATAATGTAGGTTCGTTGGATATCCTGATAATTCCATGTGATATCAATTCGACGATTCCGAGCAACGAAATGTATTTGTTGTTCGCTTTGCAAATTTTCTTGAAAAGCAATTTTTGAGAGAAAGTGGGAATTGGAGAGAGATTAAACTTGATGAGTTTGAGCCCAAAATTAAGGAACCTGAGATAGAACCATAGATCTAAATAGGTGAATGATCTACAACACAGGTTCTACGTAAGTCGAATAGAATATCAAAGCCTTATGATAAATTATTTTTAACATCTGATGTGAGCCTTGATGTTCTCCTCTTGGAGGAAACAGATCTGACTACGTATAAAGAAGCAATATTGGATATCGATTCTGGAAAATGACAGGTAGCCATGAAATCCGAAATGGATTCAATGTATGGGACTTAGTTGAACTTCTTGAAGGAGTTAAACCTATTGGTTGTAAATGAGTTTACAAAAGGAAGTGAGGGTCTGATAGAAATTTGAAAACTTTTAAGGCCCGACTGGTAGCAAAAGGTTACACTCAACATCTTGGGATTTACTATGAGGAAACCTTTTCACCAGTAGCCATGTTAAAATCTATAATGATTCTTTTAGCCATTGCTGCATATCACGACTATGAGATATGGCAAATGGATTTGAAAACCACTTTCCTAAATGGATTCCTTGAAAAGGATATCTATATGGAACAGCCAGATGGTTTCATATCCAGTGAGACTTCAAACTTGGTTTGTAAGCTCCAGAAGTCTATTTATGGACTTAAACAGGCATTCTGAAGCTGGAATCGTCATTTTGATGAGATAATTAGATTATTTGGATTCGTCAAGAACAGGAAGAACCATGTGTTTATAAGAAAGTTAGCGGGAGCATGATAGTTTTCCTAGTCTTGTATGTAGATGACATCATTATCATAGGAAATGATATAAGAATGATGCAAAGTGTAAAAGCCTACCTTTGCAAGAACTTCTCCATGAAAGATATTGGTGAAGCTTCCTATATACTAGGTATAAGGCTCTACCGAGATAGATTTAGGAAGCTTATATGGTTTTCATAATCGACGTACATAGATAAGATGTTAGAAAGGTATGGTTTTACCAGCTGTAAGGCAGCAAATGTACCTTTCTGATACGGCATACATCTTTCAAAGAAAATGGCACCTCAAACTGAGGAAGAGAGGGTTAGGATGTCTAACTTGCCATATGCTTCTTGTATTGGAAGCATAATGTATGCTATGCAATGTACTAGACCTGACATCAGTTTCAGCGTCAGTGTGACCATCCGATATCAATCTGATCTAGGTAATGATCATTGGACAGCTGTGAAACATATCCTCAAATATCTTAAAAGTACTAGGGATAAGTTTATGATATATGGAGAAAATGAGCTACAAGTTAAGGGTTATACAGACTCCAACTTTCAGGGAGATCCAGATGATAGAAAATCTACATCATGATACATATTTACCCTTAATGGTGGTGCGATTAGTTGCCGTTTTTCAAAGCAAGGCTCAACAGCTGATTCCACCACTGAGGCGGAATTTATAGCGGCTTTAGAAGCTACTAAAGAAGCTGTTTGGATTAGAAATTTTATCGCAGAACTTGGCGTTGTGCCTAATATTGCATATTCGATCCCATTGTACTGTGATAATAATGGAGCCATCGCGTATGCTAAAGAGCCGAAGGTGCATTCCAAGTTAAACATGTGGAAAGGAAATACCACGAAATTAGAGAGATAATTGAATGAAAAGACATAGTGGTCTTGAAGGTTCAATGACAAGACAACATAGCATACCCGCTTATAAAGGCCTTACCTCCTAAGTTATTCGATAAACATGTGGAGGAGATGGGACTGCGGTACCATCCAGATTGGCACTAAGCAAGTGGGAGTTTGATGGAGTTGGTGCTTGGAGTGTCAATCTGATTTGTACAGTTTATTATTTATTAATAAAATAAATACATTTTTCATTCCGTACCTTATAATGGTATTATCATTACGCGTATTAGAATGATGTATAGATATGCTAAGAATGACATCGACCTTAGAATAGTCTTGACACTGTGTGTAAACTATTCTTAAATTAAATATTCATAGTCGTTGGTTTTGGAATACGGTTGAATTCCTATAACCTAGAAGACTAGCACATGTCGTATATTGGAATTGGAGTTCCAATGGTTTAACCCGATGTACCATGAGTTTTTGAAACTCGTATAGACATGTGGGTATTCGTTGAAGCGAATACTGAATGACTCACATGTGATCCTAATAGTTGGAAGTACACACCACCATCAATAGGAATCTTCTCGAGTCGAGTAGCATATTTAATCCTTTGACTATATGATAGCATTGATTTTGTGTGAGATCCTCCACACTTTGATGCCATGTATGTCAGAAATCTTTCATGGTCTGGCCTCTAGATGTTCGTTGGGTGTGGACTGATTCACTCAGTAATCAAGTGCGAAGTAAGATAGGATCCATCGGCCCGTATGTGTACCATAAAGGGGTTTAGGTATCCATGTAAGTAAAGTTATGATTCTTAAAGACTTTGGATGTTTCCTAAGCACAACTCGGATAGCCTATGACGGAGGGATTGTTAAACATATGTGATGACCTCGACTTGTATAGTTCAGAAAGGTCGTTCGTGTTCTTCGTGAATTCGAAGGTGGCCGAATTGCGTACATATAAGCTAGGCTTATATGACGAATGTGTGTGAACTTAGAGAGTCCCAATATGAAGTGTACTCGTTGAGCACTTGGGTAGCCGATTAGTTTTGATAAAAGATAATATTCGATATTATAACTATCAACTCAGATAATCAAGTGTTATTGGATAACATTGATTATTTACTTTGACGTAATTGGATTAATTGGATTAATTCAATAATACACAAAGACTTAATTGTAAAATCATAATTATCTCTACCATTTGAGGATATTATGATAATTGTAAGTATGTAATAATATGTGGTTTTGGCTTGATTTAATTGGATTAAATCAAAGTGGCAAACATTTAACTATTCCATTTCCTAATCTTTGGCTTGATTTAATTGGATTAAATCAAAGTGGGAGATAATGGAGATTAGTCACACCTAATTATACATATTTGGATAAATTTGATTAAGCCCACTTAAAAATTGATTACAACTTTTATTAATTAAAAATTACCTAAGTTTTGCTATAAATAGCAAGCTTTAGGAAGGTTTTAATTACAAATACAAGAACAATATAAACAAAAGCTTGAGTAAGCTATACACAAGTAATTCTTGAGAGATTAGCCTAAGTCCGAAAAGTGTTTTGAGAAGTTTGTGAGGTCTCTACAACATTTCATTTAGGAGAAATCAAGATTGGATCTTGAAATGAAGCTTGTTACCATTGGAAACAAGATTGGATCTTGAAGTCAAGCTTGCACACCTTGGAGGTTCTCCAACCATTTCAACAAAGGAGATGTAGATTGGATCTTGCATCAAGCCTACTAGTTGATGTTTGATATTCTCCTAAACTATGTTTATTTGTGTATTACATGCATGATCACATAGCTTAATTTTGAAATAAGCCTAATCAATTGTGTTAGGATACTTTGGAAGTATAAACACAACATGTTTATAATTTAGGTCAAAGATGTTCATGTTGGACATGGAACAATTGATAGGAGTTTGGAACTCTAGATTAAAGCTTAGAGCTATGACTACCATTATAGAATCATTTGACCACCTTTGGGTAACCTAGAATTGTTCATGAGACATTTCTTATTGGGATTCTATTTTGAGTTGTAATTTGATTCAAATAAATGCATATATATATATATATATATATATTTAGAATATATATATGTTTATTTTATAATGTGTGTTGCGGTTGGTTTTGAAATTAAAATTGTATTGGGTGATTTTAAAAGTGTTAAAGGATTTTAAAATTATTTTTAGAAAATTAAAAAAAATTACAAAACTTGATTCTCGAGAGGGAGGCGTTGCAGCGCCAAGTATTGGCGCTGCAGCACCCCCCATAAGCAGCGTGCATGCAGCAACTTGCTGCATACAACACGTTGCATGCAGCCAGCTCTGTATGGCGCACAAACTGCATGCAGCGTGAGCAGCATGCAACACTTGTTGCATGCAGCGCACGCTGCAAGCATACTAGGTGCGCAAGGGTCCGAAATTTTTTGAAATTTATCCGATTTTTATCTCGAGTGGAATTTTTCCGGATCCATATTTATTTTTTGTTTTCCCTAAACACTTGAAAAATAACATATTTTAATTTATTAATTTAAAAATACACCAATGCTAGATATCTATGGGTTAGACCCAGTTCCGTTGCGCGGGGCATCGATCCGACCCTAGGGATTTCACAACTGCCCCAACACTTTGATTCTGGTTATTGCAAGCATATGACTTCTCAATCTCCGTTTTTTTCCTCCATCTATCCCACCACGACTGTCTCTCGGATTTTTACTGCAGATGGCTCACAAATATCTCGAAGCTAGTCTGGAAAAATATCTACGCTCCGTTGATCAAATAGCTAATATCTTCACCAAATCTTTTCTTCATGGCCGTTACACAACCTTCGTTTCCAAACTCAATCTGGTTTCCTCACTACCATCTTGAGTTTGAGGGGGGATATTGGTAGTTTTTAGTATTAATATTGGTAGTTGTTAGTATATAATAATATTGGTAGATATGATATTAGTTGTAGTTGTTACTATGTAATTAATATTGGTAGATATGATATTAATGTTAGATGTTAGTTGATATGTAATTAATATTGAATCTTTTGTAATGGCTATATAAAGACCATTTGTAATTCATATTGAATCAAGAAATCTAGTTTAGTTTTCTTCATACTCTCCTATTTCAGTTTCTAACAGGCACCATGATAGAAGAGGGGAGTATTCAGTCAAAAGTGGCTACAAAGTTTCTTTCAAAATGACTTTTAATGATCAGCCTAAGTGTTCAAAGAGAAATCAGAACCAGTGGAATATTTTTTGGAGGATGGAGTTACCAGAAAAGGTAAAGATATTTATCTGGAGAGTGTAGGCACTGTATTTTCGCATATAAGTCCCGATGATGAGCCTCATATGGAGGCACTACCCGATAAGTTGCGGAAGTTGCGGGAAACGGACGTCGGAAGGGAAAATTCAGAAATCGATACCTTGTTGGACTTAATTCGTTTGCTTAGCTTCAGGTTCGCTCGTTGATCTCTATTTTAAAATTCATCCTTGGCCCAAAACCCCCGCAACCCATACCAAGCCACACACCCAAGCCCACACACCACCAACCCACACGCCCAAGCCCAGCAAAAAGGCCAAGCCACACGCCCAAGCCTCCAAGCCCAATCCAAAATAATTAAACACATGTTAAAATCCAAATCAAATCTCCTTCCCAAATTAAATAAATCAAATCAAATCACATGCCTAAATTAAATAAATCAAATCAAATCCCATAAATCCATTTCCCAAACTAAAACAAATCACCTTCCTAATTCAATGGATCTTTTCCTTGTAGCACACTAATTAAAAGATATCCCTCATAATTGCATGATTTCTTTCCTACCCAAATAAGGACAACCCTAACCATCTCCTATAAAAAGAGACATAAACCACCCCCTCTCTTCCCTAGAGCTCATTCACGACAATAACATAAAAAATAAATAAAAACCCTAAGCTCATTCTCTCTCCCAACCCACTCGGCAGCCTCACCACAAACAGAACCCTAAACTTATCTCACGGCCAAACACCTCTCACACATTCTCACCAAGCCACCACATTACACAGCCTTTATGCCCCCATTCCCTCTTCACTTACGACCTCACGCCAAGGACACACGTCCTTTGCTTGATCCACGGCAGCAACCAAAAGACCACACCAAGCCCACTCACGTAACACACACCGACACACCTAGAAACACACACTGACACCACCCTTTGACACACACACAAATCCAATCAACGTAAGCCAGACATGTCCCTCCTCTCGGCCTCACCACGCACAGCTCAATTGATAATAAGATAATAAGCCCTCACCGACAGTTCAATGAACAATAAGATAACAAGCCCTCACCGACTGCTCACTTAATGATAAACAGGAAGCCCTCCACCGATACTTTGAGACAAGCCATGCACGTAAACAACACAGCCCTTCCCCAAACCGAACAAGACACAATCACACACCGAAAAACACACTCAAAGCATCCCCACGTACACCACGCCCTCACACACCTCACACAAAGCAAACTGCACCCTAAAGACCCCAAACCAGTCCGCAAAAATAGTCAATAAACCGCACAAACAGTCCCTAAAAAATCCCCCTAAATACCACAAACAGTAACCAAACACAACGACCAGAAAATAGCAGCCCAAAATAGCGAGGCGACGAAGGAAAATATTGAACCAGTAAACCGGAGGAGTTATGGAGCATTAACCCTTTTGACGGCCGTGTAACGCACTTCCAAGAGGCGACTTAAAAGGTAAGACCTAAGGGCACCCTTTTATTTATTCACTTTCATTTTTATATTTTTTATTAGTAATTCCTCGCATGCGTATTGTTGATTTATGTATGGTGTGGCCATGGGATGAATGATTTTGTGCTATCTCTCGTGGTATATCGGATGGAAACCCAGACGTAAATTATGTAGTCGAATCCGAATGGACGGTAGTGCGGTCTGAACTTGGGATACAATTCCACGTACCGCTTGAGAAACGCACATATTTCGTTTCATCTAATCTTTTGTTTATTCATTGTTTATTAGAAATAGTATGTTATTTTCATGCATGATTTAGTTGTTTCTTTCGCATTAGGAGCTTAATTGTATCTCTTCAATATTTATGTTTAGACAATTATTATTTCTTTATATTTCTGCATTTATCAATTTAATATGTTCATGAGATTGTGTGCTTGCCGTTATGTCGACTTACTTTTATACATACGAACTTAAATATAGGTTGTATGCAAACTTAGATGTAGGTTATTCTTGCGTATGTATGTTGTGTAGACTTGGTTATATTATCTCTTAAATCAGTTCATTACAAGGGCATAAGTAAGAGACCATTCTTAACCCAACGGTTTGAGGTCTTCCCTTGCGAAGGGTGAGTGCGGCCTTAAATCATTTCCCAGTTCACACTGGGTGGTGACTCCTTTATTCTTCGGTTTAGTCCCCCGCGGGCTACTCCGTACTCCCAACCGGGCCGCGATCCTGGAACAGCATCGCTGATTTCTGTGTCCTATAGTCATATATCCCATAGAAGTTGCCCCTTCATGCTTTTGATAAACACATGCATATTATATCTCATGCATCGCACGCATTTCATGCATCTCATGCATACACGCATCATGTTAACCCTGTGTCTTAAAAGCCATCATAGATATCCGTGGGTTAGAGAAGAAAGAAAGATTTGTCAAAAAGAGTTTAGCAAACATGGATATCAGGGAAAAGAAAACCGAGGAACAGAAAAATTTACGGCAATGATAGAAAGACCATTGTGAAAAAAAAAAGAATAAAAAAAAGAGAAATTTTGTGTGTCCTTAGTCATAATAGTTAGGCATAAGTCCAATGATGAAATCGTTTGCTTTAGCGTGAAATCTTAGAAACGGTAAACTCTTGATGTGTTTTTATCTGATACTTTGAGTGATTGATCTATGTTAGACTCGTAAGCACTTCAATATAGTTTCTTAGCGGTGAAAACCTGAGTTGTTGGCAAGGTGACTAGTTGAAGAAATTGTAGGTCGGGGAATGACCGTTTGCTTAGATGTCTATCTTGATTTGCTTATGTTATGATGTGTGGTATGGTTGAAAATGAAAGAAAAGTCTCTAAAGAAAAGAATTGAACCACCTATAATCGATAAGCATGAAGCTACCCCTGGGCGAGTATTAGGACCACCATGAGGAGAAATGCTTCCTTAAAGGGTAGGTGTGTTGAAAAAAAAAGAGAGAAAAGATACGAAAGAAAAGAAAAAGAAAATCATATCACATTGAGTACGGAGAAGTAATTGCAGAGCATGGTCAAGACATCTAGGTTGGTTTGACCCATTGATCCCATCTTTTGAAACAAAATCATCGAGTTGGCTTACCTAAGGATCAAGTTGTAAAAGAACCTTAGCACACACACACACTTTGAGTCTGGTTCAGATCATTTATTCAAACGGTCGGATTTGAGTTGCATCGAGTACTTTGAAGGCTCTCTGGTTTCGACACTAGGCATCCTTTGAGGGCGATAATATGTATAACTATTGAGACTATTTCGTAAAAGTTAATATAGTATATTGATATGGAACATCACATTATCTACTTTGACATAGTGCAAGTAGCAAAGAGCAGAAAGCTAATCCAAGTCTGGGGGGGACCAGTCCACCACCCCGCGAATAAGGGATATATTGAGAACTTGAGCAATGAGACTAAAGAGAACTAAACAAACACCAAAAGAGAACTGTCAGAAAGAAAGTGTAAGCAGGCCCGGGGGGCGACCAAAGACAGTTGTAGGCAAGAAGCGCCAAATAGCACAAAGAAGGCCTAACCCATCAGGATAGGAAATATATCCATGTATACATGCATACACGTCACATACACGCATTTTTGTTTTGTTTTCGTTCGCAGGTTTTGAAGAAAAGGAAAAATCGGCAAAGACAAGCAGGATCGGGAATGAATCTCTGGGTCGAGGCCCACATCATCAGTAGTTTCGGGAATGAATCCCAGGGTCGAGGACCACATTATCAGCAGTTTCGGGAATGAATCCCAGGGTCGAGGCCCATATTATCAGCAGTTTCGGGAATGAATCCCAGGGTTGAGGCCCACATTATCAGCAGTTTCGGGAATGACTCCCAGGGTCGAGTCCCACACCATTAGCAATTTTGGGAATGAATCCCAGGGTCGAGGCCGACATTATCAGCAGCATCGGGAATGAATCTCTAGGCCGAGGCCCACATCATCAGCAGTATCGGGAATGAATCTCTGGGTCGAGGTCCACATCATCAGTAGTTTCAGGAATGAATCCCAGGGTCGAGGCCCACATTCCCAGCAGTTTCGGGAATGAATCCCAGGGTCGAGGCCCACATTATCAGCAGTTTCGGGAATGAATCTCAGGGTCGAGGCCCACACCATCAGCAGTTTTGGGAATGAATCCCAAGGCCGAGGCCCATATTATCGACAGCATCGGGAATGAATCTCTGGGCCGAGGCCCACATCATCAGCAGTATCAGGAATGAATCCCTGGGTCGAGGTCCACATCTTCAGTAGTTTCGGGAATGAATCCCAAGGTCGAGGCCCACACCATCAACAGTTTCGGGAATGAATCCCAGGGTTGAGGCCCACATTATCAGCAGCATCGGGAATGAATCCCTAGGTCGAGGCCTACATCATCAGCAGTATCGGGAATGAATCCCAGGGTCGAGGCCCACACTATAAGCAGTTTTGGGAATGAATCCCAGGGTCGAGGCCCACACCATCATCAATTTTGGGAATGAATCACAGGGTCGAGGCCCACACCATCAGCAGTTTTGGGAATGAATCACAGGATCGAGGCCCACATTATCAGC
Organism: Zanthoxylum bungeanum; assembly: GCA_019454045.1. Classification (NCBI taxonomy): domain Eukaryota; kingdom Viridiplantae; phylum Streptophyta; class Magnoliopsida; order Sapindales; family Rutaceae; genus Zanthoxylum; species Zanthoxylum bungeanum. The sequence continues at coordinate 169,045 of SKCR01036168.1, forward strand.
AGCATCGGGAATGAATCCCTAGGTCGAGGCCCACATCATCAGCAGTATCGGGAATGAATCTCTGGGTCGAGGCCCACATCATCAGTAGTTTCGGGAATGAATCCCATGGTCGAGGCCCACATTACCAACAGTTTCGAGAATGAATCCCAGGGTCGAGGCCCATATTATCAGCAGTTTCGGGAATGAATCCCAGGGTCGAGGCCCACACCATCAGCAGTTTTGGGAATGAATCCGAGGGTCGAGGCCCACATTACCAATAGTTTTGGGAATTAATCCCTGGGTCGAGGCCCACATCATCAGCAGTATCGTGAATGAACCCCTAGGTCGAGGCCCACATCAACAGTAATTTCGGGAATGAATCTCGAGGTCGAGGCCCACATCATCAGCAGTTTTGGGAACGAATCCCAGGGTCGAGGCCCACATTATCAGCAGTTTCGGGAATGAATCCCAGGGTCGAGGCCCACACCATCAGCAGTTTTGGGAATGAATCTCATGGTCGAGGCCCACACCATCAGCAGTTTTGGGAATGAATCTCAGGGTCGAGGCCCACATTATCAGCAGCATTGGTAATAAATCTCTGGGTCGAGGCCCACATCATCAGCAGTATCGGGAATAAATCCATGGGTCGAGGCCCACATCTTCAGTAGTTTCGGGAATGAATCCCAGGGTCGAGGCCTACAATATCAGCAGTTTCGAGAATGAATCCTAGAGTCGAGGCCCATACTATTAGCAGTTTCGGGAATGAATCCTAGGGTCGAGGCCAATATTATCAGTAGTTTCGGGAATAAATCCCAGGGTCGAGGCCCACATTATCAGTAACTTTGGGAATGAATCCCAGGGTCGAGGCCCACATTATCAGCAACTCTTCGAGAACGAGGATTAGCAAGCCGGGAATGGCGCTCTGGGAATGGAGCATGGTTCGGAAATGGACCATCTCATCAGTAACGGTTCAGAAATGGACCATATCATCAGTAACGGTTCGGAAATGGACCATCACATCAGTAACGGTTCGGAAATGGACCATCACATCAGTAACGGTTCGGAAATGGACCATCTTATCAGTAACAGTTCGAAAATATACCATCTCATCAAGTAACGGTTCGGAAATGGACCATCTCATCAGTAACGGTTCGGAAATGGACCATCTTACAGTAACGGTTCGAAAATGGACCATCACATCAGTAATGGTTCGGAAATGGACCATCTCATCTGTAACGGTTCAGAAATGGACCATCTCATCAGTAACGGTTCGGAAATGGACCATCTCATCAGTAACGATTCAGAAATGGACCATGACATCAGCGACGCCTCGAAAATGAGGTTTAGCATACCGGAAATGGCGTTCCGGAAATGGAGCACGGTTCGGAATGGACCATCACATCACCGATGCCTCGGAAATGAGGTTTAGCATGCCGGAAATGGCACTCCAGAAATGGAGCATGGTTCGGAAATGGACCATCACATCAGCGACGCCTCGGAAATGAGGTTTAGCACGCCGAAAATGGCGCTCTATAAATGGAGCATGGTTCGGAAATGGACCATCACATCAGTGATGCCTCGGAAATGAGGTTTAGCAAGCCGGAAATGGAGCACGGTTCGGAAATGGACCATCACATCAGCGACGCCTCAGAAATTAGGTTTAGTATACCGGAAATGGTGCTACGAAAATGGAGCACGGTTCGGAATGAACCATCACATCAGCGACGCCTCGGAAATGAAGTTTAGTACGCCGGAAATGGCACTCCAGAAATGGAGCACGGTTCTGAAATGAACCACCTATTATCAGCTCAGTTCGGTAGTGATTCATAGAGATCGCAGCATCTTGCAGGGATGAACCTTGGGGGTCGATGTACCTCACCACCATATCAACTCAGTTCGAAGCAACAGGCAAGTCAAGCAGCAGCTGGCGAGCCAGGTAAGTAAAAATGCATGCATAACTTCGATATGATTGTCATTGTCACATACTGCACAAGTCCCATCAAAGTGGGGGCGACTGTAGGCACTATATTTTTGCATATAAGTCCCGATGATGAGCCTCATATAAAGGCACTACCCGATAAGTTGCGAAAGTCGCGGGAAACGGACGTCGGAATGGAAAATTCAGAAATCGATACCTTGTTGGACTTAATTCGTTTGCTTAGCTTCGGGTTCGCTCGTTGGATCTATGTTTTAAAATTCAATCTTGCCCCAAAACCCTCGCAACTCATACCAACCCACACACCCAAGCCCACCAAAAAGGCCAAACCACACGCCCAAGCCTCCAAGCCCAATCCAAAATAATTAAACACATGTTAAAATCCAAATCAAATCACCTTCCCAAATTAAATAAATCAAATCAAATCACATGCCTAAATTAAATAAATCAAATCGAATCCCATAAATCACTTTCCCAAACTAAAATAAATCACCTTCCTAATTCAATGGATCTTTTCCTTGTAGCACACTAATTAAAAGATATCCCCCATAATTGCATAATTTCTTTCCAACCCAAATAAGGAAAACCCTAACCCTCTCCTATAAAAAGAGACATAAACCACCCCCGCTCTTCCCTAGAGCTCATTCACGACAATAACACAAAAAATAAAGAAAAACCCTAAGCTCCTTCTCTCTCCCAACCCACTTGGCAGCCTCACCACAAACAGAACCCTAAGCTTATCTCACGGCCAAACACCTCTCACACACTCTCACCAAGCCAGGACATTACACAGCCTTCACGCCCCATTCTCTCTTCACTCACGACCTCACGCCAAGGACACACGTCCTTTGCTTGATCCACGACAACAACCAAAAGGCCACACGAAGCCCCCTCACGTAACACACACCGACACACCTAGAAACACACACTGACACCACCCTTTGACACACACACAAAGCCAATCAACGTAAGCCAGACATGTCCCTCCTCTCGGCCTCACCACGCACAGCTCAATTGATAATAAGATAATAAGCCCTCACCGACAGTTCAATGAACAATAAGATAACAAGCCCTCACCGACTGCTCACTTAACGATAAATAGGCAGCCCTCCACTGATACTTTGAGACAAGCCATGCACGTAAACAACATAGCCCTTCCCCAAACCAAACAAGTCAAAATCACACACCGACAAACACACTCAAAGCATCCCCACGTACACCACTCCCTCACACACCTCACACAAAGCAAACTGCACCCTAAAGACCCCAAACCAGTCCGTAAAAATAGTCCTTAAATCGCACAAATAGTCCCTAAAAAATCCCCCTAAATACCACAAACAGTAACCAAACACAACTACCAGAAAATAGCAGCCCAAAATAGCGAGGCGACGAAGGAAAACATTGAACCAGTAAACCGGAGGAGTTGCGGAGCATTAACCCTTCCGACGGTCGTGTAACGCACTTCCAAGAGGTGACTTAAAAGGTAAGACCTGAGGGCACCCTTTCATTTATTCCCGTTCATTTTTTATTATTTATTTGTAATTCCTCGCATGCGTATTGTTGATTTATGTATGTTGTGGCCATATGATGAATGATTTTGTGCTATCTCTCGTGGTATATCAGATGGAAACCCAGACGTAAATTCCGTAGCGGAATCCGAATAGACGGTAGTACGGTATGAACTTGGGATACAATTCCACGTACCGTTTGAGAAACGCACATATTTTGTTTCATCTAATCTTGTGTTTATTCATTGTTTATTAGAAATGGTATGTTATTTTCATGCATGATTTAGTTGTTTCTTTCTCATTATGAGCTTAATTGTATCTCTTCAATATTTATGTTTAGACAATTATTATTTCTTTATATTTCCGTATTTATCAATTTAATATGTTCATGAGATTGTGTGCTTGCCGTTATGTCGACTTACTTTTATGCATGCGAACTTAGATATAGGTTGTATGCAAACTTAGATGTAGGTTATTCTTGCGTATGTATGTTGCGTAGACTTGGTTATATTATCGCTTAAATCAGTTCATTACAAGAGACATAAGTAAGGGACCATTCCGAACCCAACGGTTTGAGGTCTTCCCTTGCGAGGGGTGAGTGCGGCCTTAAATCATTTCCCAATTCACACTGGGTGGCGACTCCTTTATTCTCTGGTTTAGTCCCCCGCGGGCTACTCCGTACTCCCGACCAGGCCGTGAGCCCGGAACAACATCGCCGATTTCTGTGTCATACAAAGAGCTGCTCAAAATATGATTCCAACTACTGATAACTTATGAAGGAGAAAGATTTTGCAAGGCCCATTTTGTCAGAGGTGTACTAAGAAACCTGAGGATATCTATCATGCACTATTGGAATGCAAACAATCCATAAAGTTTGGATAAATTATGATCAAATTGAGGTGATGAATGAAAGTGGCTCGAGGGACATTCTTAGGTTGCTCCTTAATATTGATGATAAACAAGGGAAATCTGGTATGAAGCGATTTACTGCATTTTGTTGGTCAATTTGGT